>JABMBR010007434.1:0-53556 GCA_018881525.1 Meteorus sp. PSUC_FEM 10030008 | reverse complement strand
TAATAATAATAATAATAATGGTAAAAACAGTTAATTGTGAAGTCGACTAAACTGGAAGGTGCGGGAGCACATATTAACATTTTGTGACAATATACATGTTGAATAACGTTGCACAGATGTCCTCGGGATGGTTGTTGTTCCATCGTTTTTCATGTTTTATCGATTGACTGTTTCAATACGATTAGAAGTCAATTTAATTCATATAACGTGGTTACAAATGTTCGTTATAAGGATATGTCTGTCATCGTTTTCAATGGGAAGATTGTAGCATGCTGCGAAACTTTGATCCAATGATGGATATGAATGAATGGAAGCTCGGGATGAATGATTCAAAGGAAGAAAAAGATGGCCGAATTAGGCAAACGCAAAATCTGCAATGTTACAGGTATTTGTTGCAGCCATCAATCGATCAAAGTAGAGTATTTTTATTTTCATTTTCTCATTCAACTATTGTAAAATAAAATGGCTACGAGAACGACATGTTTTATGCTTCCCATTCTATCTATGATGCGGGTTGTGATCCAGGCTGTTAGTGATTACAGAATTCGACAACGACTTCACGATGAATGGTTGAGAATCCACATGGTACGTGACTCCTAGTTTGATAAATAACAATAATGTTCTTTGTTTTCCTAACCAAGTTCCTACGGTTGTGATAACAGAAAATAACGCAACAATTCATACACAGTATAGTTCTCAAACAATATCCACGATGGGGACAACGCATATTTCATGATCGGTAGTAGCACCAATTTTTCAGATATTCTGATAGATTCAAGATAAAAACAGTATACGAATTTCACTCAGATGAAATCTGTTTCAAATGAATAGGAAGGTAGAGGGGAAGAAGGACAATAAAAATAATGTAAAAATTGTGTTGTCGATCATCGAATTTTTTCTTGTACACTCACTTCCGAGCATTTAGACGATCAAATTTCTTGGGCCATAATTATACTTAATCTTTACTAAGTCTTAATTCAATCTTATCATGCTAAAAAGGCACAATATCTCGCATCCGACAGAGCGTATCTGCTTGTATGATCATATATTTGTCGAAGATGATCTTTTTATGTTCTCCAAATGGTCGCCTCGACAAACTTATTGCGCGTCTTTTTTTTCAATGTATATGAATTTATATTACAATGATTCTCCATCATACCTCATTATTTCACTGATGTATGTTTTTTTTTGTGGCACAATAAGACAAATAGCATTCAACTACTTAATCATTATCCACTATCGAATATTACGTATATAATATATACATTGATGCATATGTTCTTCAGTAAGAATTTCTTCCATCATAAATATATAACATAGTATATACGTAATATCTTATCTTATTGCCTATTATTCCGTTAATAAATTTCGACTATCGAACAGTCTAAGGGTATAGACCTCTTTTTGTTTCCATTATTAGAACTACTACAGGCTGACTTTTTGTACATCCGGCCGGAATAAACTATACGAAGTCTCTGGAAAAGAAGTACTTTGTTTTCTTTCTTTTTAACTGGTTGATCGAATTGATAAAAATTCAGAGATTAAGATCCATTTTATTGGAATCAGATGAATTTTCGATAATTTGATTCAATATGAATGAAGGAAAAGATGAAAACTAATGAATAATCTCAAAATGGCATGCATGACGTGATCAACTGGGATTTGGTCGAGAACCTAAAAAATATATGTTTATATAAATCTGTACAGTCTGAGAATAAATATTGTATATGATTGTGAATAACGAGAAGTTATTCTAGTGCTTTCACTTGGGCCATAACTTTCCCCTCCCATAACGGTAGCACTTCCGAATCATCAGTTATCTCTTCTTGAATAACTTTTGTGTCCAGATCTTCACATTCAGTTTTGAAGAAGTACCTGAAGATAAAATGCGAAGGAATAGAAACAGGCCATTGAGTACTCGAAAGGAAATTATTTTATACCATTCGATGTGACACGCAGAATTGTCAATGCCGAGGTGAATACTTACCGATAGCTGCCTTTTTTCGGAAGGAACTCTTTGAATTGCTTGAGAGTAACATCGTGTCCCGGGATTCTTGATCGATACGGAAATTGTTCATCACAAAAACTGAACACCACAGTGGTGAAGTCTCCCATATCCTGTCTACTTTTTCGCAGCGTCGATGGGTTGGATGGAGCCATACACTGATTATGACTGAGTGTCACCGTCTCATGAGCTTGTTTGTACCCCAGGTGACGTTGTCGGTTCGTCCCTGATGGACATCCACTGCCGCCTGATGCAGTATTACTGAAACTACGTGTTCGATCTTCCTCTAACAATCGTCTTCGCGCCTCATCCAATTGAGTCGGCTGCAGAGTGAATGACAATCATTAGAATCGAAAATAAAGAAGAGTTACATTAGTTGAAACAAGAGAAATGAGTTTTACAGTATGAGGTTGAGGGAGCAGCGGCATCCCCGGATCACCCAAGAATGGTTGAACACGGCCACCGAATTCTTCTCTATTCGCTCGTTCCAAAGATCCACTTCTTGAACCATACTTTTTCACATGTCTCATATGTTTTCCTTCATTTTTCTTTTCAGTTTGATTACGCCATGATGCTATACGGCTCTCCTTACTCGCAGTTATATCACTTACAACGCTCACACCGCTATCAGTCAATTCTGCCATTGACTTCTTAGTCGACGACCGCTTCGTGACATCTGATCTGCGGAATCGTTGATCGTGTCCTGTATGATATAATACAAATTAGTATCATATTCCAAATAATTAAATTCTGAAACAGACGACTACTTATCAAATATAATATGTGGGATTGGATGTAAAAACCTACCTGGAATATAAAGGTCCGGTTTGTGAAGTGAATCAGCATACTCTGATGGTACAGACTTCGACTTAGGTAAATGAGAACTCGATGAACTGATTGAACTTTCTCCAATATTGTCATTTCCCTCAGGAAAATCATGAATATTGCCGCTATCAATGGAGAAAGTTGAGAAAACATCTTTGTCTTTTCGTTGTTTATACACACGCGAATAGTTGTGGCCAATATTACTTCGTTTGCGATCAGGCGAGTGTTGAAGTCGGGGCGAAGCGAAACCTGGTGATCGTGATGGTGTTGGATCGGACCAAACACGTGATACATGTTGGTCGAGAATTGCCTGATCATTATCATCGTCAATTGTTAATTTTTCACGCAATGCATCAGCCAGGGCCTTCGGCGCCCCGACCATTGTATTATTGAGATCACCCGACATTGAGTCCCCGTCTTGCAGGTGTCTCTCAAATTTCTCCTGGTTTTCACGATTACGCCGGACGCTCTCCAATTTATCGATAAGTATTTGAGCAAAAACCTCAGGTTTAAGAGGTTGAGTTAGGTCACGTGAAACTCGTTGTGTACGTGGTATCACCGTATGATGGGCCATCGGATCCCGATTCAAGTTGGCTGATTCTTTTATGGCTCTGCAGTGTCTCATATATTGTTTTCTGCTTCTGGGACGCCCTATTGACATTCCATCCCTGTGAATCAGAGATCAATATCTTCGATCAAATGAATGCATTGAATCGAATGCGAGCAAAATTCTTGTCTACTTTTTGTTGTGCTAGCATATGATGGGCCATTATTCGCCCGCATTTTTTTGTCGATTCTGTTGTACTCGCCTTATCCACTGTGGATTACTTGTATTGTTCCTTTTCAATTATTGAAATTCGGATTTCTTATCAATGAACGTATACTTACACTGATGAGTCGGTAAGTGACATATCGGACTCAGTACGCGTATCACTGCTGAGGCTCTGGAGCTCCGAATCTTGTCTTGATACTGGATTGTAGGAAGAATACTGAGGGTGAACTCTGGAGAAC
Source organism: Meteorus sp. PSUC_FEM 10030008 (assembly GCA_018881525.1). Taxonomy (NCBI): domain Eukaryota; kingdom Metazoa; phylum Arthropoda; class Insecta; order Hymenoptera; family Braconidae; genus Meteorus; species Meteorus sp. PSUC_FEM 10030008. The sequence goes on along the minus strand of JABMBR010007434.1, from coordinate 49,715 downwards.
GACACATGGTACGGACTAGCTCCAGTTTGCAAGTACATTCTATGCATACGCCACACAAAAAAACAAAAAAAGATGCCGAAACAGAACAAATTAGGTCAAAAAATAATAAAAAACCAAATCGAGATGAAGGAATAAAAAAATTCCGGAGTTCAACAATGAACTTCAGATTTAATTGGAATTGTGGATTGCTTGGAATCGTATTATAAACGATAGATGAAACGTTGGGTGAAAAGAGGTGTTTCTCAACATAAGATGGAAAACTGCAAATTCGATAAACTAACTAGAAAATGAACATTTACCCAGCAAACGCTTCGGGCTTCGGTCGAAGATCCATTGCTCTTGTTTGCTGTGTTGCCATTAGAATGTCTTTCGTCAGTCTTAATTCACCAGGTGTCTCACACGCCGAATGTGATGTATGTGTTGCATGGAATTCTGTATCCTCATGCAATGTTGGCAACAAACTAGGTCCACAAGATAATGACATTTCACGACTAGAGCTCGAGCTTGGATAACCAACAGGATCTGGATTTTGACAGGCTCGAACATACTGCAGATACATTTCAGAGTGCAAGAAGTTTGGATACGTCGTTTCGTTGATGAGTCGTTCAACTTCCAATTGGACAGCATCAAAGACTTTTTCATCTGCCCGACCGTCCTTGACACGACTAGTTGCTTCCTTCCTAACTTCATCAGGGATTGCCAATTGTGATTTTTGGAAAAACCTACATATCACACATTACATGTCATTCATTGTGTTCTGATATAGCCAATATGATATTTTTATATAAATTTTCAATGTGATGGATGTTTACCGCCTATAAATGAGTTTAACCAATTGATGTATTCTATCTGGATCTCGTTGTTCCTTGAGACCCTCGCAAGCGAACCAAAAATTGAGTGGATTCGCATGTTGTCTGCCTTCTTGATCCAAATATTTCCTGAAGAGATCGAGACCTTCAGGATCTTGTAGAAGTGAATGAAGGTTGCGTGCCCATCGTATACAGGCAAGCTCACTACCATTCCCTTCCATGATCTCAGTTCCGCAACAACCCTCTGGCTCAAATCCAAGTGGGGCTGAAGCATCGCAAGATGATGATGCGCGAAAACCGAGTGACGAACGTCTGGGTGTCAGAGCTGGACTTTGCGGACGAAACCTGCCCATATAACATCCTGTCTCCTCTCCTGAGCGAGATATTTAAAAGTTATATGACTGCTTGCAAGCATATGAACGGAAGTATATTTCGAACATTTTTATAAATTATGCAATGTTATACACATTGAGACGAAACAATTTGAATCATCGAACCTGCTATTTTTCCCGCCATGACATTGAGCGCCATGCACGGCTATTGATACAACCCAAGAGACGCAGCGGTCATGGTCTTGTTTATGTATACGCTCGGGATGTACGTAGGTTATGTAAACCCCCAACACGTGAATATGATGTAAACATTGATACTTACCAGGCACTGGTGGTCTAGGAGAGTTTTCATTGAAGCAACGAGCTTCGTTCCGCCGAGGTCCACTCATCCTATCTATCGTAATTCTCAAGCACTATTTTCTTCTTGTTCCTGTGTTCTAAATTAGATTTCAGTGCTCGCCGCTTCCTAGTGGACATGGTTATACCAAATCTGCAAAAATAGAATTGAGGTGAGATTTTTACACAAGTGAAAGTAAAATTCTTGAACACAGTTATAGCTTAGACCATCACATGGAAATTTTTTTTTCGAATAATTTTTAATCTCATATAAATAAATGAATTATCTATTGTTATTAAGGATATCATCACAATGGATTCAATACAACACCCGAACAGTTTGGATGACTAGGAGGCATTGTAGTACTCAAAATGGTATTGATCCTGAAGCCTGCGCAGGGCTGTCTCGGGCTGCGCAGAGTTGAATTTCACATATGTGCTTCGTACAAAAGATCATTGGATCGTGCAATATGAATTGGACGAAATATTGTTATGAGTCATATCCCAATTAGAATGTAATACACAATGCATTTGAGAAAAGAATAGAACTTTTGTGGGGTGAATCAATATTGCATGGATGAAGGAGTCTTGCAGTAAGGCTGCGCAGCCAACTTTTTTCGATCATTCTCATTGGTCCATCAAACTATAAATACACAGTACTTATTGATTTCCGAAAACAAGACAGGCTATTGAATTTCTAATTCTGATACCTTAATATATAATATATATAAATAGTCGAATTGAGTAAAACAAGAAGAGGATTTCTGCCGGTCAAAATTTTCGATTGCACGTTGGAGCATGGTAGGCAACATGTGTTAAGACGATGATGTCGATGAATATTCAATCATTGACTAATTTTCGTCAACGGACACTTCTATAATTCTTTCATACTTCAATCACTTTAGTTGTTCAATTTTATCATATTCGCTTGTAATTTGTTATAAACAAATACACAATTCAAGGTATAAAGGATATTGAGACTTTGTTGTGATGAGTCAAAGAAAGAGATCCCGAACCCACCACATTAATTGTGAATTATGTTATTCGAAGAGTTTATTGACAGTTATGAAAGCAGAAATATCCGAAATATGATCCGTCTAATATTGAAGCAACTACCGTTGAAAATAGGAGCTGTCATGATCAATCATTCTTCCATGAGTAAACACCCGAGCCAGTTGAACAATAATTCCTTCTCCCATTCTTTCTACATACCATGATTCTAAGGATGATGATGGCGATGATCCGAGGGAAGAATAGGAAAGACGTTGATTTTTTTTTCTGTATATGACTTTCAAAGACGCTATTGAAACTATAGTTTACACTACGCCGTCTGAATTCGATTCACTGATATGTATTTCTTATTGTGCGAGCATGAGGTTGAAGTTTGGCTGCGCAGGTTATCAGCTCTATGGTAGGAATTGAACTGCGCAGCATCCTGACCAGGATTGAAGTAAGGGTACCATGTACCAAATGCTGATCCACGAGGGGAGAATTGTACAATACAGTTATATCGATTAACAAGAGGAGAAAAAAAAGGATACGATATTCATTCATTAAGAAAAAAATTTTTTTGATTTGACAACTATACGAACACACAAAGCAATTTTGTCCATTTCATAAGTCATTTTCCCATCTTCAATTACAAAATTTGAATATATTACTTCGTTCAATAGAGAACACTGCTAATGAATATCGAATTAAAGAAAAACTGCTCTGGTTTCCACCCACATTAGTTTATCGACTTCAATTTTTAAACTTTTATCCTAACTTTTCTTCAGTCAGCGTATTGATGCTTATGAAGCTATGAACAATAGCTTCGAACTTGTGGGAAAATGAGTATAAATATACAGATATGTAACTATATATATCGATGGACTTTGTGAGAGTAGCGTACCGAGCATTGAGCCCGACTAATTGAGTATGAATCCTATCCACCGAAGCAGACAATGAAGAACCCAAATGAGTAAAATCGTTATCGAAAAAGGAAAAACATTAATTACGAATGTTTCAGGTAACAAGCTAGAATATCTCAAATCAAAATGAACATAACGAAATCGAAGTTAGAGATTAATAAGCGTATGCGGATGTTGGACTCATCTCCGTTATTGCTACCAATACAAATGATACGGTTCATGAACATATAAAAAATTGATACGAATTGTGAAATTGTCAATATTGGTCGAGCATCTTCAATGTTCGAATTGGAGAAGTGTTTTGTACTTATTTGCGAAAGACAAGAACGTTCGGGACTACATTCAGAATCAATTAACTATGACGAGTGTATGCAACAACGTGTGAACTTGAGATAATTGGCGAGAACCATCCAGGCAACGTCGTGTATTCCATTCACGGTTTAACTTTTTCAGCTGAAGTTTGCTGGAGAAAATTGAAGTTGCTGAAGCGTGATAGAGTTCTACTACTCGGATGAATAGATGTAGCACAATAATGCAACACATAGTCACCATTCTGTGCATGAAGAGTAATTGAGATCCATCCATTCACTAATGTATAAAATCTGCACCACTGCTCTGCGCGGACACTCTAGCACACGTTTGGACAGTGAACAAATTGAAGACGGAATTTCAATATAGGGCAAACGTTAATCATAATGACGATCCACCTTCATCATTTTTCAGTCAGATGACCATAGAACTTCTGCTACTATTGTTCGCTTTCGCATCGTTTGGAAAATCATCCGATCCTACTTGTTGGTAAGTACGCACTGTTCAAATCCTTAACGTGATTGGATAAATTTTTTCACGGATTATTTTATGATGAGATCATTTCATTTTGTCTCGTATCAAACACTGAAGCTATTTTAGAAGAGAACGTTTGGAAGATGCAACTTGGAGTGAGTGCAAAATGATGAGTTTACCAGTACGGATGTCTTTTTCATTCACTGAAAAGAACTAAGCTGAAGATGAAAAATTAATTTTATTCATTTAAGGGATTGTTCATTTCTAATTGAATATTTATAAATAAACTAAAAAAATCATCCTTCGCTACCACAGGCGTAAATTTTTCGAGCTAATACATTTTACGCTATCTATTCTAAGGGTTCATTCCCTCAATCCTCCTGACATATAATTAAGTTAAAGAACACAGTTCAGAAGAGAAAGTTCAAGTTTGTGCGAATCAATAAGAATTAATTTCACGCCCTGGTGATAAATCTGAGCGCCACTGTATGTACATTGGTACTCATTTGGTTGAGGCCGAATCCGTGACTGACTGCAAAATTTAACTAACAGAGACTAGAAACATTTGTAGTTGATGGGGATCGTGCTAACTCTCAATGAAAAATGTATGAAAAATAATTTGAATTTTAATGTGAGTTCCGAAATTGGAACGAGATCGTGTGTCATGCCACAGTTGTGCATAAAAGAAACATGTGAATGACCTTGCAGATGATGTATTTGAAAAAAATGTTGATCCATTTACAATAGATAGCAAGTAATACAGCTTACAGTTATCGAAATGAATAGTTTATGATTTATGAAATTCGAATTATTCGAATTGATGTTGAGATGCCATTTCAGTGATAAGCGATGTAATGATATACGAAGACTGGTATCTAAAAAGTTTAGAGTTAAGTTGAACTTTAACTGATATTTAAGTAGTTACAGGAGGATTCAGAGCTTGAGTGAGCTGCCAACTTGTGACCGATATGAACTAATTTCTGATTGGGAATGAGCTAGTGGTTCTGTGATAAAGCAGCTTGACATTGAAATTTCAGACGCCATTGTCTTCGAGTAATGCATTGCATCTGAGCCTGGGTTGCACATGAGTGGTTATTGTGAGCGAAGATGTTTGCACATTTGCTGGAAAAGGGCAATGTGTGCAAAATTGAGGGAGCAACGAAAATGTTTGGAAAGTGAATGTGCGAAAACTTCCATACTTTTACAAAGTCGCATATCATGCGCAATCTTGCGTCCTTCAGGAGGACTGTTCGCTCCGGAGAGGTCAGATGAAGTGTAGTATTCAATATTTGTGAAGCTCATTCGGAACACATGAGCCGCATTATCTGACCGATAATAGAATAGCTGAAAAGCATTATAATGATTGGAATATGGGAAAATGTAATTCAAAAATTGAATAGATCAATTGACCCGTTCGAATCAGCTGATTGGACTTTGTTAGTGACGTGGCAGCACCGCGTTCGTATTGTTCGTATTGTTCATGGTTACGACAGGCTTACTGATGTTAGTGGTAAATTGTCAGTTTTAAATATTCCCGCACTCCCCCTAATACATCCTTTCAGAGCCCAAAGTTTTACGAAGGCTAATCTGGACGGGGCTTTCTCGCACATAGACTTTACTTTATCACAAATACGAAATATAACAAAAGGAACCGTGCGCGTTGTCACACGGAAAAGAGTGCAAAAAATATGAACGAAGAGAAAATATTTTTTGATTCATTGTGATTTGATCTCAGAAACTGTGTACTTTAAACGTCGAATCAATCTCATTCGATCATTATTATTCATGTCTTCTAATATTGATAAAACTCATATGAATGAGATTGGATCATGTCGATACTCTATTTTAATGACAAGTAATATAAATATGTTGGGCTGACAGTCGCAGGATCAATATTCTGCAGGACTCATTAGACTGCTGTCTAAAACCCATACGCGGATATGTTGCTATATGGACTAGATAAGCGAAATGAAAACAAACATCAATTTTGCCTCTTAGTGACATACGATTGAATCTTGCGGAGAAGAGTCATAGGAATGAAACGCTGTATCAAATGTGCTCTACTGAATGACAGTTATTAACACCTCAATAGTCAAATGTTCGATATCCCAAAAATGCAATCTCACGGGTAATAAGTCGAGTTCCATGAATAAGTTCGAATATTTGGTCATTCAAATTCTCAAATGGTTAAAAATTGGACACTTACAAAAGTCCTTCCTTGATTTTGCATACAATTTGCTGCGTGTAATAGTAGGTGTAACCTCATTTGCTAACTTCTGAATTTACGTAAGCACTCGAATTATTCCACAAAACTGTGTTTCACATCATTTACTATCTTCACCATCTTGATCTCAATGGAATCGATGAACGCGATTGAAATTCTTCCAATAAAACGGAAGTCATTTTGCGAAAAGTCTGAATAAATTACAACTACTAATATACTTGCTGACAGTGAAAAAGTCACGTTGTCAGTACGGAAGCTTTGGGGTGTAGCATTTCATCGAGAATATGCAATTAAGAATGCAAATATTTGGATAGAATTCACATTTATAAACGTTGATCGACAGTTAATACTTGCGAGGGAATCACGGATGGTAACAGGAAAGATAAATCTGATCATTTCAGACTTACACCAGAGTGATTATTCTTTGTCGTCGATACCGTTGACATCAAGCAACCTACACACGATAGCACGTGCAATAAGATCTGATATGAAATGGAATGATGAGTTGATCATGCACCTAAACACCAATTTCAACATTACGAAATATGGAAATTACTTGTTCATATCGCAGTTCACTACTCTACTGTTCTTTTGTTCCTATATGACAATACGTCCACCAACGCTTTTATTCAAGTGATACGAATAATTGGAAGGTACAGCATGTTAAGCAGATCATTGTGAATGAGATGGTGAGCACACCAAAGTCTATATAGTACAGTCGTAATAATTATCCTCATGTGATGTTTGTTAAACATTTTAAAACATACCTAATTCGAACGATACATATCAGGTCATGAAGTGAGAGTTCAAAGTTCGACTAAATTTTTCGCAATTCATGTTGGATTAGTAAAAATCTCGACAATGTTTGAAGAACGATGAGTCCAGGATACGCAAGCAATCTGAAATTGTCTCGGACACATATGCACCCATTCTATGCGTACCAAGTAAACAAAAAGGCCCGAAATTATGGATTGAGATGAGTAAAGCATAGAAAAGCTGAAATAACAATACAGTTCATCGATACCTTAAACACAGCGATTAATATCTAGTCTAACAAGCATGATGGAAAAACTGGATTATAATGATCGAGTACATGAATGAATCTGAAGAAACAAAAACCATTCCACGAAGCATTCATTGACAAGAGGAAGCATCATCCACTGATCCTTGAATCTTATTTCATGTTGGAACTATATCATTCTAATTCACTCCTTCTGTCATTGACATTGTGTAATCATGTCCACGACAAACTATAAGTGTTGGAAAACATGAGTGAATCAATTATTCAACAACCCACTTGGACAGTTAGGAACCAGCTTGATTGATGACGAACGAGGTTTATTCTCTAGGGATCCCAAGTTCAAATCTGAAAACAATTAACCACAAAATGGTCCATTTCGAATAAACTCATCAAACGTTTTGTTTTCCTGAATATTGAAAATAATATTGACAGTTCAGTACATCCCCAATTCATACTCAAATTTCCAATGGTTATGCTCCTCCATCCACCCGTATCTTCAGAAACATTGCCATTTTTTACAATGTAAAGTGAAGCCTACTTCAGATTGAAAACTTAACTTCCTTTCGACTTCAAAGAGGAGAAAGTGGATACAATGACATTTTGCAGCCACAAGGAACCTTAATTAACCTCAGAATATTCAACATCCATCCTCTCCGTCTCCAACTTTACTTTTCCTTTAAACGGGAGTTATGAGAAATGGAAATAAACTGGCAATTTAGATCCGAAAAATCTAAAACAACATGATATGAATGAATTATCAATCTCGATCATATCCCGAACAGGAACCATGGGTTTGTAACAAAATTAAGTTGCTTAAAAACGCAAAACTTTTGGTTTCTGACAAAAAAACCTGTTTGCTGAGATTTAACTTGATCCCACAGACGATGGGTTTCCAGACAAAGTGTTGATTATTAGTGTTGGTGTAGAACTTTCATTGATGAATAGAATATCAAATGATCACGAAACAAATGAGAAATTTCAATCGATTGACCGTAACACAGTTGAGAAGGAAGCAATAAAATGTTGCGGAAGGCGTGAGAATTGACACAAATAATCTTCAGATTATGAAAATCGGGCAATGAATTTCATACAAATATACGTTAACACATAATAAAAATTCAAATATTTGGTATGTCTACAAGTAGTTTGTTCATTCAAGAAAAATTCCATCAAAAAGATGTACAACATGCGCAACACCTTCAGAACATATAATATCCACTTGGAAAATGCCAACTGTCACAAACTTCACCCAAATATTGACAACTTTCTATTCCTCATTATGCTCAATCACTCACAATTGTCATCAGACGTCATTATACTTCCTACAATCCTCAAAATCTACATAATCAATCTGATTCATGATTTCCAGATTGATCGCGATGATTCCATTCACTGAGATTGACTGAATGCATGCTGTGAACAGAACGAGCCATGACACCTGGATCAAAAGATGCAACAGCTTACAGTAGCGTCAGTCAGGTCTGTGCACTCTTGCAGACGGGGTAACAGGGAGAGCGGTCGATAAGGCAAACTCATGAGTCTAAGGGAACACGCAAGAGAACGCTGCATGAAGTACCCCTTCACTACATCGATATGATATCTTGTTAATTCATACTGTCAGTTTCCGTCATTATTACCTCATTCATAATTTATTGTTATCATTGAATGCGAAATGTCTGGACCAACACTCGAGGAGAAGCGTTTCTCCTTTTCCCTGATTATCTTTAATTAATAACTCCCTTCCCTTTCCTCTCGCAACGTAATTGTCATAATTCTTATTGTGCAGAGAACTGAAAATCGATCATGATGTAGATATTTCGGTTGATGCGATCGTGTTGAATTTTCAAACGGCGACATGTGGAGTAATTGTAGGAGTTTTATCCGAGCAACCTTCCTGTCTTAATTATCCATTACAACATCCTCTGCATATTCATTTATATGTATTCAAATGACCAATAATATACGTGTGACGATGAATGATGTTATTCCACAGGCAAAGAGTGAATTTTATTAAAGCCGACGTTTATTATTATTTGTGTATGTGCACGCGCACGAGAGGCAACGATAAACGATTCAGGTATACACAGGAAAGGAATCCTCCAAGTGCGTGTGAATGTATAGAGAGAAAGTATGTGGAGGGCGAAGAATAAAATGAAATAACCCGAAAGAAAAGGAGAACTCGAAGGAGAAAAAAGGAGGGGACTTGTAACGCGCCAGGTAACTACTCCCCGACGCGCGGTGCCAGTGCAAACGACCATAGGCACGGGGTACAGAAGCGTAAAGGGAATGTGAGAGTGAGTGGATGGTGAATGTACTGAGAGGGCAAGCAAGCAGCAAGGCAGCAGCAGCATAGGCGAAGAAAAGAAACGCAAAATAAAGAACGAGGAAGAAGATAGCTATATGGCTATAGCAGTGACGGCGGCGGCATCGCTTGATGTTCGCCGGGTCCGTAATTACAGGTTTTCGGAACGCCTCGCTTGGTCAAGCTTTGGAGCTCCGTACGAGAAGTATATAGAAACAGAAACGATCAACGGGGGTGTAAGCGGGGTGCAGCGGCGAGTGAAACAGCGAAAATCAAGGCAGAAGAGCGAGATGCCAGCAAACTTCACGCGGTCGGTTCCAAGCATTCCATGCTGGGTGTCAGCCAATAATTTCATGAAAAATTACTTTCCACTTTATCACCTTATGATAATTTTTAGTTCATAGTAATGTCGGAAACTACTTGATTAAAGTTTTCTATCATCAACTCTTTATGTTGAACGGTGTAGAGAAAAAGAATGAATGAACTTATACAACAGCAGAAGACTGCGATTTATGCCGTCTGGCTGTGTGTCGTTCCCTGATCTCATGCAAAGGCTACCATATTTCTCCATCAAATCTGATTTTTCCTAGTATTTCGATGATTAGAATTGCAAAGAAATATTAATAAATGAGGGGATTCCATAAACAATCAGGAGAATCCAAAGGACGTGGTATATCGAGTTATCAGAGAGACATGAAAGTGATATTGGGTGAAAGAGTTGGAGAAAACATAGAGATGCGTCCCGAGTCAAGAGTCTAATATAAAAGAATAATGAAATAATTCATTGTAGCGAGTATACAGAGGGAGGAAAAAATGCGACTTGCTACGTTGCTTTGATGTTTGTCGGCCTCGTCATCAGCGCTGCCACCTTTACACAAGATCCTAGCATGTATGCACGAGCAAATATCATGTGCCGAGATACGTATAAAATACCACACACAGTATGGAGAACAAAAAAAATTACCTGATTCAATCGAAACGTTACAAAAGCATACATATTCCACACAATTTAGAAAAAATGCTGAGCGACTTCATAGCAATAAAGACATCGGCATTGTTTGCATTGGAACATTGAATATTTACTCTTATAACTTTAAAACACTGACCGTTCACGATTAGTGAGTAGAGTAAAAGAACGAGAAAAGAGACGAACGACAGGAGTCCCAGCTTGGAGCGTTGAATGGTGTGTGTGGTACAAAAGGCCAAGTGCACGATTCCGGAAGAAACGTATGGTCGCGCAAAGAGAACAAAGTGGCGTCGCGCCAAGCCTCGAGGATCCCTACCCGAAGCGAAGAGTAGAGACCTACACACAGTGATAGACAGGGTAGAAGTTTACATATACAAGCCGGTCCCGTTCACATCGAGTCTCCAGTGTGGAAGTCAGAGAGAGAGAGTGCGTGAGAGAGTGAGAAAGTTGCGCGAAAGAAAGAGAAGGAGGGAGAAAGAGAGATGAATGTTGACGGTTGAGGAGGACACCACGAAACTTCAAAGGACGCTTTGATGATTTCCGCTGCTGGCATCGCGAGATCTTGATAAACTGGCATTATATGCCGCTAGTCTAGTACTCTGCTGTCCCGTCTCGCGGCTCTCTCAACTATTTGCCTCTCACTCGATCTCCTACATTTTCTTTTTATTCCCGAAACATCTTAGCAGTAAAAGTCTAAATAATTTCTTCAACCAAACCGCAGCTCAATTAAAGCATTGAGAATTATTTTTCTTCATCACTACCAACTAAGGAGAAGACTGGCTGTGTTATGAATGAATATGCGAATTTCGAATCATTCGTGGATTTCCGTTTATTATACTTTCTCATATCTACGAACACATTTGACATGACAAAACAACAGCAAAACAGGTGTGTGAATAGATATAGCATGTGACCAGCTGATTGAGATAATAGAACAACGTTCTTGTTAATGACAAATGGGACAATGGTTTTCAAAGTTTCGCGACAAATTATTGATCGCATAATTCGTGAAGCCAGTCAAGTGAAAAGCGTTATGTCCAATCGTCAGCGAATATTCCATAAATGATTGCAAAGGACGTGAGCATTATGAATGTCCAAACCTTTCTGTTAAAGATGTTGGAATAGCGAAGAATGCCTCAGGTTACACATACACCAATCCTTCATAATCTATTCAGACAAGGAATACTGAGCAAGGTATACTTGAGTGACGTATCAAAGCACAAGGAATGGCTTTCGAGTTCAGATGGTGTACTTCAATTCCTGTGTTGCGTACCACTTATAAATTCAACTCAAATGGTTGCTGATATGAATTTCTGGTTACCGATCTCCATTAACTATTAATTACTAAACACATGTACAAGCAGATGAGAGGAATCAGAATAACAATCATCATTCGCGCTCAACAACAGTTAACCAATAGAATACATCCCGGCGAGCATGTCCGCGTATTTAGTATCAGTTGATACGATCTCCCTCCGCACTGTAACACACTGCTCTCATACACTTTCCTATATACCACGTGTCCAAATGTAAATTCGGTAGACGTGAATTTTCGTTGAGACAAGAAATCAACTTGACAAATTCAGCACAAAACTCTTGCATGAGCATTTTGGGTCATCATCATTACAGTCGCTATTGTTATTGACATTGCCATTCATACTATGAATGTTTACACCAGTAGCAAAAACAATACCATCATTGTGAGTGATAATAACATAGGGCAAGGTTTAGAAAAGGATAAAGTTGCATATAGTGAACACCATTACGAGCATCATCTACAATTTCTAGATTTGGTTCGTATTAACATTATGATTTGATTTTCATATTAGTATAGTGCGAAAGAATGTAGCATTCATGTGCACGCTAAATTACTTTTTTTATCTCTCACTCACATTGTCACAAGCTTACATGGAGGATAGATATTCATGGATGCATGTGTATATACCAGGAACTATAACGATGAACACGCGCATAAACGAGCGCGCACGCACAACGGTGCACGCGGTAACACACATGAGTGGTGGAGTGTCTATGTATGTTATGCTTACTGGTTCATGTACTGTGTATGTATGTATTTGCATAACCATGTGAACGAGCTGAGAGCAAGAAAAACGAGCAAATGACAGTACGAAAATCATAGAACGGACATGATGTAGATGATCGCAAAGTCCGTCGGTACCTAACACAGCCAATGCAGTAGTAATGTAAGCTCACGAGAAAATTTTCAGACGAGTTAGAACTAGTTTAAAAATGAAATACGAAACTGGAAAAAACGGCGGAATTTCACGTGGATAATGAAGAATTACTTTAGTCAGCTACAGAATAAATGTGAGCTACAGTATCCATATAGATCAATATGATATATGAATATAGAACTGTGGTAAATCACCTGTCCGACGGCGAGGGCGATGTCTCGTACTGTCGGTGGCACGCGGTACTGGCGTCCGTGTCTTTCGTAGACAACGATCGCCACCTCCTTCCAATTCGGTTCTTCCACAGTGTAGTCACCTCAACTTCCGAGGCGAAACACTTCCCAATCACGTTTCACCAATGAATATGAAGAATGATGAAATTTTTTTTTAATCCATAATTATTTCATTAACACATCAATTCATTGAATAAGTGTTAAAACGAGCACGAGTTGCGCATGTCGCGTACCACACAACGCAAGAAAGAGCGATTCTTATACCAGCTACACACAAATCTTTTTCCTCTCTTCTTATTTCTCTCGACTGCCTTCTCTTGCTTTCTTTCTCTCGCCCGTTCTGACACCCAATCCCTATCACACTTCCTCCCTCACTCTCATGGTTCCTCTTTCTTTTTCTTTCTTCCTCTTCCTCTCTATTGAAATAGAAAGGAAAAGAACCAAATGTTGATCGCGTTTTCGCATGTGGCTACTCCTGAATTACTCTCGTCAATTTGTTCGAATAAACAAGGGCAACACTCCAGTACAATTGTCACAATAACCACAGGATGTATGTGAACGTATCTGAGATAAAAATGATTAATAATTTACCCAAGCCGATCCGAATATCACGAACAAACTTTTCCACGACACCATGAAATGCACATCACACACCGTTGTACATGGTCGCCATCAACTGCTACGTTCTCTCACTCTCCACGCTCTTCTCCGTTTCCTTCTTACTCTTCCCCCCTCCCTTTTCCATTTCTTCTTACTCCACAATGCACATCTTATTCTCTCAGTCCATATCAATATCTATATGTTCCTCTCTCTAGTACCCCCACTGTTTTGTGATCTTTTCTCTGTCCCTTTCTGTCTATCTGTCAGTCTGTCCGTATATCTTTCTCTTCCTCTCTCTAACACTCCCTCTCATCTATATCTTTCACTTTCTCCACCTCCTTCTGTATACTGTCGTAGTGGTATTTGCTCTCCTACTTAGACAAAACACATAACTCCAATATCGAAGAACATATGGTATCGGCCAGGTTATCCGCCCATTTCGCCTGATCGTTGCCCTGTTATTGCCCTGCATCACTTCATCTTCTATCTTTCTTTGATCTTCAAGAACTCTAGACAGAAATGAGAGACAGTGGAGTTCGTTCTCTTTAGCCATCTGCGCGCCCTCGCGGCCCTTCTCGACACTTAGTTTCTCACACGTTTGTACACTGACCAATCGGACTCATTGGCTATTCATTTCTTCTCAAAATTCTCTAGATCTTCATACAATTACATTATGTATACATTTTATCAATTTTCTTGAGTGCTCGAACTTTTTACATTTCATCTAAGCCTAGTGAAAAAGCGTGAATGAGAACCATTGTTTCTCATTATGAGTTGAAATGCCGACACGCTTGAACGCCTTTGTTGGAGCGTGTCGGTATAAACTCGGAGATATGACAAATGTTCCTTTGATCTTCGCGAGCTTTTGTTTTTTATCGGCGCCTCAGGCATTGTCGAGAGGATTATTAATGCATGCAAATATTCCTGTGAATAATAAGTACATAGTATATTCGAGGGAGGTAAAGTGATAAATGGATGATCATGTTAATTAATATAGAAAGTTACATAAAATAATAATCTAGTCATTATGAAAATAATCAATAAGATTTTTCTCTCTTGACGTGCTACAACAATGTTGCTATCCTCACTTCAAATTCAATTCGAGATTTGATGGGAGAGTATGACAATTATAGATGGAATGAAGAACTCATATGAGTGAGGGGGAGCTGAATAATTAACACCCGGGGAATATCGAAAATATAATTTCAGGTGGGAACTTCGAATGGGTATGATGAACAGTCAGTTTCCAATTGCGCGCCCATATGAAAATATAGCGGGCATATCAGTACTGTGGACCGACGGTAGCGTCATTTGGTTGGATTATCTTCCCCTATTTACACGTACTCCCACCAATTCAAAAGCGCATGCGCGCAATGTATTTTCTCATTGCGGCCCACGCATGTGTGAGGATACACTGGCTGTCGGTGCATGCGTGCGCATTCAAGGTGAGGGTACTCCGTAATAGGGGAAGATAATCTAACCGAATAACGCTTTCATTGGTTCCACAGATGTGGTGATTCATGTATGGCCCAACCAGTCAAGGAGATCTCTTACGACTTCGGTATGGTTTAGTTTTCCTATTGCACCTCACCTACTCGCGCATGTGTCCATGTCATGAACTCTGTGATAATTTCATATTGGATTCGTGGACTGTAGAGTATACTAGGTTTTCCACTTAACTTTTCTGTCGACTCGTGTCGAATTTCAAGTACGAATAAACGGAATCATATGATCGCGCCAGTGTTGATGCGCATAGAACAATAACATCAGAGTATGCAGAGGATCGTTTTAATGATAGATTTTGGAGATAACTTCGTAGTATAAGAATCAGGACATGATAGAAAAATCGATTCGGTGTATGAAGTACCGTGTATTGTGTTTGAAAAGCATCCAAATTAATGAAGTGCATTTCATAAGAGATTGATTGCATTTTTGCTGTTCATAGCAGTGTTTCTTCTAAATTGAACTATAATTCCGCTTAATCGATGAAGCAGCTTCGATGTTCGTGATGAATCAATTAACTACCAATAGCAGCATCAGTAGTGGCAGAAACAATCACATGAATGAATGTATTTTGTGAAAACATTGAATTCTGTCTTTTATGAGACTTGAGTAAATCGATAGTAACGTAATTTGCTCACAGGTTTTTTATTACGTTATTTTTTCTCCTAAAATACTTACTGAAAATTCTTTTAAGAGTAGGTAATGACTAACATAATAAGGGCAAATGTTCGTTGCCGAAAATGTAATTTCTGATACTAGCTTGTCGTTCTTTATATGGATTTGTAGACGGTTTTGGCGCTCTTTTCGGTTTCAACTGTATATCTATAGTCAACAGAAATGAGTCACCTGGCTAGCAGGAGTATGACGAGTCGACTGTTTGTCCATGCACGAAAAAGTCCCAATGGCGCGATACCAATGTCTATATATATGATTAATTGACACATTCACGAGATTGTCATGCTAATAAAAACGTGTGCAACTCACATTAGGCGCCTCTACTTCCAAGTCTCTCTACTGGCTCAGGTGCGCATATAAACACACACGTGCTCATGAATGCAGAAGAAGAGAATGTAATGAGCGCATGCGCACTTAAGCTAGTTAAAATATCCCATAGTGGACGTAACTGACGTAACGAGGGAATGTTTTCGTTGATTCGACAGTGTTTATATTGCATTACAGAAAATTTATTCGGAGTCTTGCAATTCATCGGTGATTTATCAACAATTGATAAAATTTGTATGGGTGGTTCTAATATTGCGATACTTTCTCTCATTTTAAGTTCAGGTAACTATTCATGTCGAATTCATCATGCAATTTTGATGAGTGTGACGATTCGATAATAACCTAAAACCTTTCTTGTGCAACCAGAGTGCAATGTCTAAATACAAGGAACTCGTGAATGTCACCACTAACTATGCCCTTCGTATGAATCGTTTGAGCAACAGGATATTTGGTGAAGTTCTCAGACCTACACATAGTCGATCAATGAAAGTTGTCAAGATATTCAGTGACAAACCAATTAATAAACGACCAGAAATTGTTGATTACTATCCCCGGCATCCAGAGATTGGGGAATTGATGAAACATTTACGTCTCTATGGGCTTTACAGAGATGAACATTTAGACTTCTCGGAAGAAATTACGCGTTTGAAAGCATTGCGAGGAAAGAAGGTGTGGGTTCCCCACGCTGAATGGAAGAAAAGGGAGATGAAAACAAATAAAAGTTAACCATGTTTTATTTTGTTCACATAATCATGAATCACATAGAGAACTTGTCCATAATAGATTCCGAAAATTAAACTCAATCCTGGTTTTAAAATATCTGATGGTCTGCTTCATTACAATTCATTTTTGATGTCTTTGAGTGGTTTTCCCTTTCGAATTGTTTCTACTTGCTCTTCCTTAATGTTATGATTCTCCCCATGTTTCGATGATAATTTTGAATCACCCTTCTCCTTCAAACACGTGTCATCCTCGCCCACAAGAGCACGCTCAGAGCACAAATATCTAAAATAAAGAATATTCGAGCTCAACTATTGTTACCTTCATTCACCTAATATGCACTTCTTCTCATACACAACCTTTGCAATGGCTCTTTCCCCTGGAAATTGTGATACCACTGTTCAATATCGGATTCGTACTCTTCCAAAAACTCTTCACATTGTGCTTTTAAATGGGTTATTTCTGCTGAAGGGTTGTCCCAGAGTTCAAAAGGAATGCCAAGTTCAACTTTCACACCTTTGTTCCTGTATATCCATTGATTGAAATTATTAGCAACGAGATATACTGTCAAACATTTGAAAATTTATTGTAGAATGACGCATGAGAATGACCACCATACTTGAGACCGTGCAAAGTTCTAAATGTTTGACTCATTCCTTTAGCGAACCTCGTACTGTCTTCACGTTCTTTATGAATATTATATTTCAAGATTCGTTCACATACATTCTCCAATGATTCTATCAGACGTAGTTCCCTGTTTCACAAAATGAATATGTATGAATTTGAAAGAGTCAGGAACCATTTCGGTACCACCGTGGCAGATACACTTGAAACATCTTACGATTTTTCGTATTTCTTTTTTTTCTTCGGCACAACGTCGTCAACCGAGTAACCGATTTCTAAAACGTCATGAGTTTTTCCTGTCTCATCCAGCCTAGATTCGAGCTCAATTGCGACCACTTTGCATACTGGAAAAATATGAAGGTTTATTCATCTATGGTCATATCGTTATTACTTTACTTCATTGATGGGTGATTAACCTTCACATTTGTTGGCATATTTGACACCCTCAGCTTCTTCTGGTCCAACGCAAAGCACATCAGTGATGAATAAGATCAGAAATAAATATGAAAACATTGCACAATGATCCATGAGAGGCGTCAGATTCTTTCCAGATACAACTACGTATATAAAACTCGTCTCGTTATTTTATCGTCACTAACTTGTAGAGATAACGACAGTTTCTTCCAATAATTTGATTGTTAATGACCTCCTCTTCCCATACACGCCGTATAAATGGATAGACAGCAGATCAAACATCTTACATTATTTCATTCATCAGTTTGAATCGTAAACACAAAGATGGCGTGTTTACTTCTTGGTGCATAAATAGAGTAATTCTGTCTGCGGTGATAGATACCAACTTGGAAAAAGATGACGATGACCTCAAAGTTTCTCTGCTACTTCCTGAACAGTATGGATGAATATACCATGCGAAAAGCTTTTGCAATGAGGAACTCTCAAATATGCGAAGCTACTTTGGAAGAATAGATTGTGATTTCTCATCAAATAATTGAACACATATCGAGCACCCAATTTCGCTCCCACCAACACTGGCGATCGTGGTGTATACAATACAGCTTTTAAGCGCAACTCTACTGCCATCTTGCATAAACAAAAGGAAGAAGAAAAAAAAGAAGCTCTCAAAAGTTTGGAATTGCTGCGAATAAGGACGTAGTATAATAGTCGACGGTGCACAAAAATAGTATTAATGATAAATAAATACATTTTATTAGAAAACGAGTCATAAATACCTCCAAAAAGTTTCAGGAAAGAGATATGAAACAAACAATATGAAAAAAGTTCAACTAACTTTTGGCAGTGACATGTACCCCAATTTCAACTTCTTCACGAGACAATTGTCTCAATATGTTCGAATGATGATGAGGACATTGGAATTGCTTTCATTTTTTAGAATCATAGAATGGAAATAATAATTACATTCATCATCAACCGGTTCAGGATTTGAAAAAAATGTGTCGACACTGTAAGATTTTGCGTTGGTAACTTGGGTAGATCTTTTTTTCACATGTTTGAGCCACTGAATTCGAATATTACTACACAGTAGAAATGAGTAGCTGAAAATACCTATATAATATATCGGATTTGAAAAATTCTGAAATATACGGTATTTTTTTTTAAAGTTTTAATAGTTGAAAAACTTATATAAAAATGAATTATCTATTTATGATCATTTGAATCAAAATCTACTCATTATATTTCATTGTCAGAATGTATTATCGAATTTCATATTTTCCTGTTTTGTTTCATGTTCTGTACAATATATAGATCTACAGCAATCAGTTGGCGGCAGTGTTGCCGCGCTTTTTCATATACTAAACTCTATAACATAAGAAGACACAGAAGTACCCGAGCAGCTTGAAATTTGTTTCTAAATAAGACAATACATTGTCCAGAACTGTAGATCATTGCATATGATTTTTTGGATCAAGAAAACCAGTTCTCTCTATGAAATTTTGATGGACTGAAATTATTAGTTTTATATGAAGGATACTTTATAAGTGAATAACAGTTGACTGAAGATTCTCATAAGTAGAATTGGATGAATAGTACTTCAGTTTAAGAAAAATATTTTTACATTTGGGTACCTCAACTAATTTTGTAGATGAATGAAACGTTTCATCTATAATCACAAGAGATTGAGAGAATCGATCAGATTTGAAATAGCTAGTACAGCTGAATCACGTTGGAATTCATTAGACACACATAGTTCTCCAATGAATCCAAAGCTCGCTCTTATTAGTGTAGTCTGCTTAATTTTCATATGTAATAAAATATTTCGTCATTCAGTATTTTCGAGAATGGGAAATCAGGCATAGATTAAGTCATTTTTAACTTTTGAATAACTTCCCATCCTTGATTATTAAATTTCTCCTAGAAAATTCATCTCTTTACTAATATTAATACCAGTGTCGAAAGTTCCACGTCCTTTAGTAAATGTTTCCCAGGAGCGTTTCACGGTTTATAGGTTCCAAAACTTCCAAAAAGTAACCTCTCGTTATAAAATATGAACAAGAAGTAGCCTTTCGTTGCTAACTGTCAACTTATGAAGGTTCTCAGATAATTTTCGGAAGCGTTCAAAAGTCGATTCAGAAGATAATCCGAACCGGTTGAAGCGTCGGTATTTTCCATCCCAACCCTGAGTTTGTTGTTCCAATTGAATGTTCATCTGCGTTCTCTGATAATTTGAGATTGAACATTATTTTGAATAATACAAAACAAGGGATAAACTGAATACTCGCGACTCAACTCCAATTGAGAATCGTTACATGAAAAAATTATTTCATTGACCATGGGATTTATTAACGTTCGATAACGCTAATGTGCACAAAATATTCGTTTCATTTGGATAACTTTCATCTTTTCATAGAATTTATAATCAATTTGTGTATTTGGTAAAATCATCCATATACACACGCTTATTATTCAATAATGTCTCTTCGGACTGCCCGTCAGAATTACTATTCGATGTTTCTTGAAGAACTCGCTTCCTCAATCGTTTGATGTGGCGAAGCCGCTCGAGCCAATTTGAAGCATAGGGATTATTTCCATTTTGTTTCAATGACCATGATACCATCGATGCAAGCTGAAAAAGTATCAGTTGCGCTCAATCATTAATCTTCAAATATTGTCTTTTTTTGTGACTTACATTGGCATGAAGGGCTAGCTGTCGAGATAAAATTGCTAAATTTTGATCCGAAATAATTTTTGGCTCACTATGGCCAATATGCTCCGCCAATTCCTCTCTTGCCTGGACTGTCACTTGATTAGTTCCATGATCCAACGGTTGTATCACAACACAAGCATAATTAAATTGTCCCTGAAATAGTATATCGACTATACAAGTGATTCTACACCATAACATCGATAAAAAGGAAGCAGACAAAAAAATTCAAAATTACCTTGACTGTTTGTATATCATAGGGCTCGCCACTTTCGTTATAGACTACAGTAACATAATTATTTCCTATGTGTTGTTTTTTCGAAGTACACTTCGGATCACTCATTTTAGTAGGCATCAACGTTGCTACATGAAAAGCTACTTGAGTAACATCATCCTGCCAAATATATGCAAAGTTTCCATTCTCTCCATTGCGATCAAGTCCACCAAGGAAAATACTTTCATCGACATCACCCAACCGTACAAGGGTCCCGAGTCTCTTAAGAAATTCAGCATAACGATATGAACCATGTTGATTGGCCAAAATTTCAACTTCATTAGATGCTTGACCCGGACCAATGTACAATACACCAATTTTATGTGTCTCATACGGCTGAATGCGATCAAGATTAGTTACTGCGCGTTGTACGGCTGTAGTTTGAGGTACAAGAAGTGGCTTTTCATTGTTCGTACCGAAGTGCGCAGTGTGATAGAGTTGAAGAAATACGAAACTTGGATTTATTCCAGTCCTCGGTAACTCTTTCACACGAGGTGAATTTCCACGGCGAATATTGTCCCATTCACCACGCGATTGTTTAACCGGTGACATCACTGAAATAGTGTGGCCACGATCACGGAATACAAACGGCGGTAACGCTGACGGGTCCAGCCTCTCGTCCTTTCTGCCACTGAGGTATGTTCTCCCAATCGGCGGTTTACTTTCAATATTCGATACGGTTTGCTTCAAACTAGAATCTGACGTCGACGTGCGTGAATATAATTGAGTTGGCGATTGAGGATGTTTCGCTGATAATATGTGATGCTGTGCGGGACGAGCCTGTGTTGCACCGTGACCCGCTGGCGCGATATTAACATTCTGCAACGCAGACACAACATTGGTGTTGCTACTTATATTACAACTACTCATAGTGTTAACATCAATTGCAGTCGTAGTAGTTATGGTGGGCACTGTTGTTGTTGACACTGTTAGTATAGCTCCTGGATACGAATGCTGCGACCTCAGAACATTATCAGGTGCGCAGAATAATGCGTTGACATCAACTGTACGTACTTTGGGCAAGCCACCACCAATGTCAACCGACGGAGGTGTTGTTCCCATTCCCGAAATCTCTTCGGGAATAGCTTCACAACTTACTCTCATATCTTTGGCATAAGCAATTTTTGCATGTTTCGTATCGAAGTCGGCATTTGATGAGTCGCTTTGTTGAATCATTGGCTTATCTTTATTGAAAAATGGATTCTTCCAACTTGCACTCATTTCTGGACTGGAATTAGATCTACGAACGGGATTTCGCGATCTCCGTAGCTCATCATCACCATCTTCAAGATTTTCCATACTGTCTCTAGAACTCTGACGAGTTGGACTTGGGCGACCGCCTGGTGATCTTGGTATTGCTATTGGCCCCGTGGATTTCGAAAAATTAACTTGTTGTTGCAATTGCAAATCACTTTGCGATATTCGAGGATTTGTCTCCGAGCGGTCTTCCATCTCATCTTCGAACGATTCCATCGTTGTCATGTCTTGACTACGATCTACAGGAACCTCCGGTGCAGGCATATATAACGCTGTTATATCATGCAATGGAAAATCTGAGAGAATATCGAATTGCATTGCATTTTGTATTCTCATAATCCAGGACATGTCACCAGTTGGTCTACGAACATAGACTTCAGCCCAACCCTGACACCAGCATGCACATAGGGAAGTTTCCTCGTGTTTTTCAGTGCTACCTACGAGTATCTGTTCCAATTTGCTCGTTTCAGTAGATTCTCTACTATCAATTTTGTAATCATTGAAAAAATCAGATCTGTCGAATTGTTTATTACTGCCCACTAGTTCGGAATCATCAATTGATTTTTTGACTTCTTCAGTTGGAGAATTAGCTGCAGTATTCCCAGCTGAACCTGCGTGTCCTGACGATTGTCTTGATAATCTATTCTCTTCTCTGGATTCCTCTGTACTTGATGTGCGACGACCGAGTGTTGTACCCAAACGGGAATCTGGCGTTGATGACGCAACTTTGCACACAACCCAACAATTATCACATAACCCACCGCGCATTGCTTTAGTACTACACCCACTCGTTGTTATTGTTATTAATCTATTACCAAGAAGCCAAGTCATCGATTGACCCTCTTTCAAGAGAAAATCAGCAGCAGGCAAGCGCCTTGGTCGCGCCGTATACGTTGCAAATGTATATCTCGCCATTAAATCCAAACAAGTCTCGGTGAGTTCGGTATGGAAGAGTGACAGCGACTCATCGATGGCTGGCTTCAAATCACCAATTAATCGATTATTCAATAGTGGCCGTTCTCTACGTCCACGGCTACCCTGTTCCGTCAGACTTGAACTACGTTTTCTATTCGACGAATCTTCATTCAACAAACTAAAATCAACTTTCATCAAATGACCTTCCTCGAATGGCACCAGTACATTCGCTTTCAATCCCGTCGTGATAAATTTCACGAAATCACGCCTGAATGGCAATCGACATTTCAGGAACCATACAGCAATCACATGATGTGCCAGCGATACAGTATAATGATTGTATTTGAAAGGATTCGTGAATGGCAAGAGTATTGCAAATACTGACATATATTGTTCACCAATAAAACTCGAATATACTTTTGGTAGTCTCGTAAGTGTTGACAAAAATTCAAGAATCGGTATGGCGATGTGCACAGTTGCTGATATCTTCGATAAATTCTGCAAAACTTCAACCACTAATTTAGTCATTGCATCACGCATTTCGAGAGTGCATGTAGTGAGGCTCGTGACACATTGACTCGAACATCGAGTTGTCAATCCAACTTCCAGACACTTAATCAAACGTTGTTGTAGGTTTGGTTCTAAATGTGCGTGATATGATGCCAATGAAGCGAGTACGGGGAAAACGTGTACGCGAAAATCTGACGATGTGAATTTTTGGGGAACATTGTAAAGAGACTCTGGTAACCGTAAACTTTTATCACTGATCAACGCACACAAGGCAGCAGCCAAATAATCGATGTCATTATTGTTTCTCGAGAGTATCAAAGCTCGATTTTGCATTAGTTGTGGCATTTCTTTCAATATTAACTGCAGAACTTTCCAATCCCTGTCCTGTTTCAGGCATGAAATCACAGCTTTGCATGCATGTGCCAATGATAAATGAGTGATTTGGCATGAAATATTTTGTGATGGCAATGGACTAACTGGTGGTGGACTATTCCCACCGCTATTAGAACTCAAACGATCCGCAGGTGACGGCGCGTGCTCGAGGACTAAATATGGACTGAATTGTACAGCCCCTCCCGCAGACTGATCTGGAAATCCAAGATGAAACAGTGAATTTGCCCGTATTTTCAGGAAACATTCGAATATTAAGAAACGTATCGTTGACACTTCGTGAAAGATTTGTGGTTCTTTGTAATGCTGCTCCAAATGATTAACGAGAATTCTGTAGGCTCGAATAGCATGATTAGATGGCAAATGATATAATTTGGTAGTCAAAACTTTTATCACACCAACAACAGCAGTTTTGACGTCTTTCATATCTGTATCAGCTGCGATAGGTGTGTCCGTGATGAAAGATTTGTTGATCATCTTTTCTAATATGTCAAGTAATTCCGAACATCTCTTTGTTTCGCACTCCACACATAAATCGACCAATAGATTCGTGGCCACATTGCGTATTGTTATATCTACATCCATATCGATATGTTGTAGATATGGAACAACAATTCTCTCAATGAGTTCATCTTCATAGCGAGATCGATTTACTTGTATAACTTTCGTTAGGATATCCAATACTTTAACTCTAATATTGGTTCGTGTCTCAATCTTATAGTAACGTTCGATGAGTGTTGCCAATTTTGATTGCCATTGATAGTGAGTCGGGCCAATAACAGATGCTCTATATTCAATCAGTTTAAGGATTGAATTTTCAGGCCTTGCGTCGGAACAACGTTCGATAAGTTCGTAAAATCGTGGGAAACATCCATTATATTGCGAATCATTCAGGAGATTTTCAATACTGTTCAAAGTTTCGTGGAGACATACTGACACTTGTTTACTTGCTGGTTGATTGCTCGTCTCTATATGCGTGATGACATGTTCAATGATGTCAAGAACAGCACTCCAAGCGGGCTCATGAAGTTCTGCACCGAACTTATTCACCAATCGTTGTATCGAAAGAGTTACTTCGTACATAACAATTGGATGATTGCATTTCAGTGCTTGAATAAAGGAAGGAAGAACTGAGATTGGTGAGCATTCAAGTTTGTGAATTTTGTGAGTACCCCACAATCCCATATTAACATAAAAAACAGCACCACGAAGGAGTCTGACATCACGTTGGAATGTTTCATCTTGTAATAAACGACACATTGTGTGTAAAGCTGAATGACCCATATGCGTGCCGAGTAATTTCCTCATTATCTTCCAACTTATTTGACAATAGCTCTCAACATTCACACTTCGACATAATGCTGTGATAAATGTTTGCAATGAATCCGATTGTAAATTTATATTATAGCCTACAATTGTATCCAATGTATCAAGACAACCCGAAACTACCTCTGTGTTGTTACTGTAATAACACAGATGGCAGATATATTGAACCAAACCCGAAATAATATCCTCGTCTATGTATGCAGAATTGTATTTGATGACATTAACTAACAGTGATAAAAATTCGGCACCACGTTTACCATCGCCACCTGTGACGACTGGCATCCATTCCAATAAAAAACCTCCCATTTGTTCTTCAAGATGAATAATATCTTTGCCATTATCGGTCAGTCGTTGCAATAATTCTAACCTTGGGCCAATGTCTTCGGGTATTTCATGCTCTTTCACGACCAAAAATAATTTCACTCTCATCAATGGTGATAGTTTGCTGTATTGCCCTTGAACTAAACAACATAAGAAGTTCAAGACAGTGTGTCTATATTCCCTTGCAACATCTCTGTTCAGAAGATCTTGCACCAAATGCCATAATTTCTCTGCTACATTCTATCAGTTGATCGAAAACAAAAACATGAGTAGCTTGATCTATTGAGTATGTTATCATAATGTCAACACAATTGTACTTACATTTTCACATTGATGATTCGATACAACATCACAGAGATCTTTGATGACACGTGAACGTTGATTAAGAGGACTATCAGGACTTATTTCCCTCTCAATTTCTCGAGTTAATACGAAATCTTCGCGACTTTTATAATTGCCTGAAAGATAATGATTGAGATGCAATTCTGTATTGAAAATGGATGTTTTATCGAATAGGAGAGATGAGTTGTATAGAAATTCAAGAAACAGAAAACTCATGCCTATAAATCAAAGTTTTGAAGTTTTGTTTACCTTTACTAAGTCGAAAAAATTGTTTCAATTTATCGTTCAACGTTCTATTGTCTTTATCCTTTGCATTCATCCTGGACATCGTCACATCACTGTATGTTGGATAATCATGCACTCGTCGATGAAGACAAAATTGAATATTGAATCAACTTATTATGCCGGTCGATGAGAAGGCATAGGAGGTCATGTCAAAAGTGAACAGTCAGAGAAAATTTCATGACTCCCATCGCTCCTATTGCTAAAGCACTACGTGAACGGAAGGTAGAAAAATATACGATAGGAAGGTAGAGGAAAATATACGATACAAACTACTTCGCATAGTGTTCCCTGTTTCTTTATCTTATGTCGATTACCCAGTGACATATTGGCAAGCTGAACCGTAACTTGGGACACTAGATGTCATCAATGCTGTATAAAACTCTCTATCGCAGTGTGTCTGTTACCGACATATCGATGCAGATATACAAATATAAAAATGGAGGATTATAGAAGATAAAGTTCATTCCTCTGATATTATCACGTTGAACCCGACTACGATCCATTTTGTTGAGAAGTATATTCATCATCTGGTGATGATCAAAATAATGCATTTATGGTCACTGTCGAGTATATCGAAAATAGAGATTGGTGGTTACTAGAAATGTTCGGTAAAATTCAGTTAATACATATGCAAAACAGATTCAAACGATTGTACTGACAGTCGATGGTTGGGGAAAAATTAATGTTTGTTAACATTATCAAACTGGTATCGTGATGTCAAAGGATAAGGAAACGTAACATGATTAATCAAACTTGGGAAGTAACAGTATTGGAACAATTGGACAATTTGGAGCGGCCAGTGTGGCTTCTTCCGCAGTGCATGTATGAAATTCTTCATGGTGCAGGGTGAATGTCCCAGTTTCGTACTCCTGAATGATGAGAAATGATATCCAAGTGGAACAACCGATTTTTCATAACCAGCATTGGAAGATCAATTGTTCAAATAAATAATTCAGCTACATGTGAATAAAGTTATACAAAATTAATTTCTGTATGACTTTGTATTGAATTCGTGTTAAAATTTCAATTCTGAAAATCAAACTAGCCCAGTTTTGTATCATTGGAAATTTGCTTGACGGTGTTCTCAGCTCCCCACTGTAGTCCAGCTAACGACCTCTATATCTTGATAGTATAATTATTTATCATTTATCTTATCATGAATTTGAAGATGAATTGTATCAGATTGTGTTTTTCACACAGATATTAGAGGAAGTGTTTCCTCTTCAAAATGCAAGAAAATGGTAGAATGAGATACAGAAGAATGGTCAATTACTGAACCACTCACCGCATTTACATAAATTATTTCAAATTGTATCGAAGAAGTCCATACCACATAGCGCACAATTACGACTCATATATTGCATATTTATATTATCATTATACAATTCAATCAGCGATGTACAGTCATGATGCTCACACGATTAATATTTTCAAGTGTTGGGCAGAATTCAAGAACCACTGGACACATTCCAACAGAACATATACAATCTGATTTTTTAGGATGTCGTGAGTATGTTCGAAGAATTATCTCGTAAATACAGAATTCTTGCCAAGTGCTGTCTTCTTGAGTTCTGAAGACTATTGCCTAGGCATCAAGGAGGATTATTCGTCCACATGGTTGCAACTAGTATACTATTGGCTTCTCTTTGGAATTAAATATTTTGGAAAATACATTACATTCAATCGACAAGAGTACCATAAAATATGCGCTACCACCTTTCTAGACAGGTCAATTTTGTGGTATCTCACTGGAATTCTGTTAACGGCTACTTCTGTATTACTTCATTGAAGAATATCATGTTATACAGTACTGATCAGTATATAACTAAGGTAGTTCACCATCATATGAATCTGATATTACTTTTCTCTCAGGTATTAGTAGCGAGTTATAAATGGCAGTCGTTTATATGGCTATCGAACACTCAACGCAAACGTTTTTTTCATTGTGTATCAACATAATGTTCTCATCAACATATCATTCAATAGCTTTTTTTGTCAATAAATTCGTCATGGGAGTATCTGGTCATTTTCTTCGATAGGACAAGCTAACACTTGTTATTGATGGCCCACTCGATGGGCTATGATTTTTCACATGCCAACTAAGGTTTTTATAGCCCACGAAATTCCTGTAACGATATCATTCTATCAAAATGGTGAGTTTCTGAGGATTGCGTAAATTTCGTATGCAGTGATATAATACTCTTTAAATTTTTACAGAAACCTATGGTAACAATAGTTACTATTACTCCGATGGGTGTTGGGTATGTTGATTAGTAATCCCGGTAGCGTACCGAGCATCGGACTACTTCATCGAACGATGCACGCTGACACCAAATCCTATATACTGAGTTCTTTTTGATTTAATTCTGAAGTTTCAGCTACTGTCAACAGAGAAGTAATGTGCGTCACACAATCATTTCAATACAACAAATGTTAACATTGGAGTTGATGAAAGTTAATGCTGATTTCGTTTTATTACAATCAAATGACAAGCTCATTCATCAATGAATTTGGATCAAACCACGATTTTCTTCCATCTTCCAACTATCATCTCGCAGTAATAATTCACTAGGCAAGATGTTGATGAGCATTAAATGATAATGACTGAAGAAATGTCTATAAGAGGAGACACAGGCGTTATGATATGAAACCCGGTGGACATGCATGGTCGAAATTTCTTTTTCATCGGTGTAAATGTAGGTCATCCAAATGTTCACCTCATTAGCATGTTCTATAATTCACGTATATGAATATGTTCCTCATCGCATGTATACTCTAAGTTGGTGAAGACTATTTTGAAAAAAAGTCGTTATAGACGTTAGGAATTTATTTTTCAATGCTAAGTGGAGAATATATTGTCATGAAATTATCCAATTCTCCAAGATAGATTTACAGTTATGCGCGCCCACTGGAAGGCTCGTATAGCTTCGCAACGAATATTTCCTCTGATTCACCTGTAGCAACATATTCCCAAGTTCAAATCCGATGTCCTTTTCAATGATCAAATTAATTAATTTGTTTACTCATATGCTCCAGGGAGTAGATTTGTAAGAAATGGAGTCATTGAAGAGAGATGTAGAAAATAAAATGTATGAAAGATACACGTAAAAGACAACTCTTCCCGCCCATAAGACGTCTTCACTGGGTGATACGGTATTGGCGGTAGGAATGAAGAGGACGGGATGGATGGATATATATAAGAGACGTACCGGACGGTGATTCGCCCGTTTCACACTCTCTTCAAAGGCAAGAAGTTCATTGTACGTTTCTTTCGGTCATTGTATGCTTGTGACTCGTGTAACTATTGCGGTGCCTTGTGTAGGATTAGGTTGTGACTTTAATACGAAATTGCGATTCTAACAGAGGTGAGTGTTAGCAAAAATCTGATATTTTTTTATGTTTCTTCAGTAATCCTCCTTGCACAGTCATTCTATACACACGTAATTTTATATTTTCTTTCACCTTATTCAAAATCCAAATCATATTGGTAGTATGTCAATAGTCCGACGCTAATATCCATCATTTTTTTTTTTTTAATATTTTAATTGGCACCAAGCAGCGGGAATGTGACCCTGCGTATACCGTTCAACACACTTTTTTTTTCTTTTGCATTCTCGTGTGGATTATTAATTAAGTCATCGCACCATTGTCTAGTTCGCGGATACGTTATGTGTCTCTTTTTGTTAGATACGCATGGAAATACTCACCCGAATGGAAGTCTTGCAGTCGCATAAATAATCATAAACACTCAAATCTACAAAATAGGGATGCTTGATTAATTTTCATAATGATTTTCAGTGAAGCCATGAAGTCCGTGGCGACGATATTATTCATGCTTGTCGGCTGTATAGCAATACTTGTTGATTGCTCTCCCCTTCCAAGTACTGAAACGATTACAAATTCAACTGATGTGGTCATGGGACGACAAGTTGCTGCTCAACCTGTACCAGCGATTACCACCAACGATAATGATGATGATGATGATGACGATGACGACGATGATGATGATGTCCTCGGAGGTGGATTAGACATCGATGATGACGATGATGACGATGATGATGATGATGAAACAGGTGATGATGATGATGATGATGATGATGATGATGACGATGATGATGATGTCTTCGAACGATTCATTGAAGATATTCTCGGTGGTGAGTAAATTGATAGAACATTTGGAAGAGATAATTAAGTCGGATCTATTCATTTCATTGACATAGAATCGTGTTAAATTTTTTGCCGGTGATGTAACGGTAAATATGAAGATTCCCTGCTCGGCTCGAATTAGCATACCGCATGCGTGTTTTCTACTTGAATTCACACGACCTACTTAGCTCACCATAAAACTTACATCCATTTGTGTTGTTCGATATTGACTATCAATTCGTATGGTTGACAGGTGATGATGATGACGATGATGACGACGATGATATCAGTCCAGCGGTAGAGAGTGCTGTTCAACCAGCTAGTCCAGTCCAACCAGCACAGACGCCAGTCTTACCTGCTGCAATACAATCTGACTTGAATGCAATTGCTGACGAAACCGGAAATACTGTAGATTCAGTATCACAACATGTGGATAGTGCTGATGCTGCGTATGATGAATTGGCAGAAGAAGTTACGGATGCTCTACCTGAAGGTCAGGCCGCTGCGTCCATCGATAATGGCGAATCACATGTTAACGCTGTGAATATTCATCAAGCACCATCAAATGTCATCACACCATCGAGTGGAAATCAGGAGAATAGTGAGGACGATGATGATGACGATGACGATGACGAAGACGATGACATATCAGAATTAGGTTTAGCGGGGGTCGATGATGACGATGACGACGAGGATGATGACGAAGATGATGATGACGATGATGATGATGATGATGATGATGATGACGACGACGATGACTTACCTGACCTTGCACGAAATGCACGTGAGTTCAAGGGCAAGACAAAGAAACACACTAACAAGCGATCGCATAAACATCATTTGCGTATCTCGGGAGACAAGAAAATTACCTCCTCCAAATAAATCTTTTTTTTTTTGAGGAGTCATTATTTCTCATTTGTGTTGTCAGTAACAAAATTCATAATCGAATAACTCACAGGAAGAAAACATTATGTATAGAAATCCGCGTCGCGGTTTTGACAACTAGATAACTATGCATTTGATATATTTGTATATAATTTCTCTGCCATGGGAGCCTGAGCCGCAATGAACTTCTTGAGAGTAGATGATACTTTGTTGAGATATTTCAGCTTGCTCACTCATCTACTGCACTTTCGACTTTTATATATTTATTTATTTATTTATTTTCTCTTCGTGCTTATTTATTCTCACCTTTCCTCAATCTTTCGAAGCCCCTTTTGTATTACCTGTCAATGATTTTCGCGATGATACTGCACCCATGGATTGTGTAGAGAATGAAAATGAGTGTGAAGCGTTAGTATGCTGAGCTTTGGTAGCATCACGTATTTTCATTGTAACTATTTGTCACTACTCTATAAGTCATTTAAGATGGTCCTCAACTTCAGGTTAATTCTCTCTTCGGTGAAAGAAACACATGCGTTTCAGTAATGAAGTGGAGAAAATACACAGAAAAAAACAAAATATGTCATCAAACATTTATCGTAATAAACAAAAAAGAAAGAAAATGAAAGAGAAATGAACTGAAAACTCATGAATATGAATCAGTGATAATTGATATTGTGCAGATAAAGTTCATGTTTTCATCCGGATTTTTGATTAAAAAAAATATATAGATGATTCTTACTCTCAAAATTGTGTTTGACTATTATTTAGACAGTTTATGTCCAGACACGCGGCTGTTACAGTTCATCCACATGAGGAAATTCAGAGAGAAAAGACCTTTTTTATCCACTTGTACATTATGACACACTGTGACGCTACGTCCATTGATTCAAAATATGCATAGTAAATTAAACGAAATATTTTCTCCGGGCCGTGCCTTCCGTTGATCCTTTTGAGAAATGTTTTTTCTCATGAGGTATGGCATGGATGACTGTAAACTGTAACAAAGTGTACCTGGACACAATTATTATTTGACTGTATCGACTTCACTCCTCAGCCATGTATAAATACAAATTCATCAATCCGTTTTCCCAACACAGTAACCCACTATAAAATATAGTTACCATTTGCATTCACATATGAAAATATAATAACTCATGAATGAGGACAATGAAATAAAACTGTAAATTGAATTGAATCATCAGCTTTGTACGCTTAGCATGTAGAGAAATATAGAAGAAAATGAATAATACCGCATTGTATATGTTTGTTCCTAACAAAGCAAACACACTTGTTGATGAAGAAAGTAAATGGGCAATTGGGTGTGGTATTTCTCTCCATTCTTGGGAGTAATGGTGATTGGCTTTCTCTTTGACACTCAAACCGCGTAGTTGATAATGGTGTGGCAAGTTATGTATATAGAATGAAATAAAAAGGAGGCCAGTGTCCCGGACATTCTTATGAATAAGCGACCCTGACCCAGTAACATCAAGAGAAGAAGCGAGCAGCAGTTGGTTCAAACTGTTTTCGATCGTGGCATTATTCCTATTTCCTCTTCCCCACCAATATTGTCAAATTCCGATGGTAACTGCAATCAGAGAAAAAATTTCACGGAAGAGGGAAGTATTAATGCAATATATGAGAGGAAAGAAATTGAGCGATAGGTAGAATGTCCATAATAACAAGCGAATGGAAGTCAACTCAGTGCGATGACCCACATTTTCAGACCAGTTTGGTAACAGAGATTCTGGGCCCCGTTAACATCGTTGGCCCCTTATAAGTAGGTCCCATCTTTATCCTTCTCCCAACATACGAAAATACACACGACGACCATATCAATCTCATCATGTATTACACTAGCAACTGCTGGCTTTCTTTTCATGAGAAAGAATTGAAAGGAGGTCGTTGTTTGAACGAGTGACCTCACATGATATGTGGACAAGGACGGGGGCATCATCATCAATACCATTATCAAGTTTGAAATTAAAATATGATGTTAATCAAATAAAATTCTCTGCTCTGTTTGTAGGTGCATTCAATGCTGAAACACCGGGGCACGTATCAGCCATATATGTCTCCAAATATAATAAATTCACTGATGAAGTCTTGGAACAAATCAATCATATCCTTAAGAAAAAATATGATCCGGTGACTGTGAAACTTTCAAATCCAAATATAAATACTAAAACGAATAAGAATAAATTGAGGAAGAAGAAAATTGGTCTGAAGAAGATAAGGACAAGTGGACGCGGCACTCACGCATCGAGCAACAGTACCGTAAGTATCGTGAGGAAAATTTGCACCTTGTTTTAGTTCAAACAATTATGAAGAATTTCAAACCTTGTACAAGACTAGAGCAGTTTCAAACGTCAGAACTGTGTGTGAATGATAATTTAGAATATCACAGTTTAGAATTAGATGACAATTTTAAAAAGAAAAAAAAACAATGTAAATTATATCGAAATTCATTCTGGATTTGTGGTTTGGAATTGAGTGGAAGAATTCGAATTCATGATATAATTGTTGTTGAAATTCAATGGTTAATCGTGCAAATTGAATAGATCACTTCAGATTCGCGAACGACTCCTGAATTTATAAATGGACTCAGTGAAAAACCCGTGTCAATTGAACCAATCGTCCCAGATGCGACAGCCAGCAGTATGAAAATTCACAGTCGTCTCACTAGTAACAGTATAAAAGATAAAACAAAGAAAGTTGTCGCAAGTAAAAATAAGGTTAAAGTCAAAGTTCCAACCAAAGTATCGACTAAAAAACAAAAGGTAATCTTACGACTGGTGTTGATACTGCGTTGATTATTCGAACTCTGAAATGTGAGTACTTCTATCACCAACCTCATATTTTTTCAATTTTCTCGTTATCATACAGCTGAAACAAAGTAAACCGAAAGGCAAAGCAAGAGCTCGAGCGACACTTTACGGTTTATCTTCACTGAAGAGATCTGGTGATGTATCTGTTAATATGATGAGTGATCATACAACTATAAGGACGAAATTCAACTTGGGACCATTAATATTGAAAGTGGAAAAAGAATTTGGCAGAGCTTCGAAAAAAGAATTGAGAAGTGCAACAGCAACCACAGCAGAGATGTCAGGAAAATTGAGTTTACGTGTGTTGCATGGAGGTGCAGCCACACTTCATTCCATTCGTGTTCTCCAACCTCAGCAGGTAAATATCCATTGCTACACGGAAAATCCATTACTCCGAGATTATACATCAGTAATAACAACTGAAGTACATTCATTTACAAACACATACATATATAATTGTGGTATGCAATTTTAGGTCCGTGTGGACAGTCCAGATGATCATGACAGAACGCGTGAATTCGTTTGGCGCCGATCGTCGCACATAGCTCATGTTGTTTCACAAAAGCTGTCTACAGCGACACGATCAATGTTGCGGTCACCACCTTCAACAACAACGTTATCTTCATAAAAAAAATCACTAACTCACTATTAATTTAAATTCATGATTTTATTTCCACTACTATTTATACAATTATTTATTCGTGCATCTCATTTTCGGCACTGAGAACAATGGATGAAATGCATAAACATGTAAATAGATTGTTACCCAAGATT
Source organism: Meteorus sp. PSUC_FEM 10030008 (assembly GCA_018881525.1). NCBI lineage: Eukaryota > Metazoa > Arthropoda > Insecta > Hymenoptera > Braconidae > Meteorus > Meteorus sp. PSUC_FEM 10030008. Next base: position 14,783 of record JABMBR010007434.1, on the reverse strand, counting down.
TATGATTTCAATTGAGTTGTTAAGACATACTTGCAGTTAATAAAAAACATTCTCATTCCATCTGTGTTACCAACAATCGTCAGGTGCGATTTCGGAATGCACATTCGAATAAATTATTCATCGATATCGTGTCAGCGAAAATACGCATTTATACGCGTGTAAAAATACACGTATACATTCGCAAACACATGGAAATGATCATACAAACGCTTGATGAAATGAGCATAAGATCGAGTCACTGATAATAAAACTATCACCGCATATTGCAGCATTATTCAGTAGTCTGTGTACACTCGTCAGTTTGTAGTCGTCATTAGCTCTTCGTACTCCCTTCTTTTTAACTGAAGTCTTGACTCCCTGACGAGTTGATAGTTTATCGAGTTTTTCTTTTCGTTCCATTTTTCAGTTACACGGAAGAACATGAACAGTTATAGTTTATTCTGATACGCTATCATCATCAACAATAATAAACGAGTCTCGCAAGAAAAGAGTCAAGTGATTGAATAAAAGTTGGGAAAATTACTCTGTGCACCCAAAATTTTTCCATTTGAAATACAATAAAATCTTTACGTGGCCATTGAATGTTAGCATAATCATTAATCATGATTTCAATCATGTCACGGTTCAAAACAATCAGAATTGCTTATGATTCAATGTTGGTTGGCAGGCGAATGTCAACGAAAGTGATAAATGAAACTCTTGCTAATAACTCAAAAGAAGTGAATTTGAGTTATCTTGATGGAAAAGATAACGGAATCACAGTATTAGGACTTGATCGGCCACTGGCACGCAACTCTTTGGACAAAAATCTTGTGTTTCAATTATCACAAGCTTTGGATACTGTTCGCCAGGATAACAAAATTCGGGTATTAATTATTCGGAGTTTGGTGCCAAAGGTCTTCTGCGCCGGTGCTGACTTACGTGAACGGTTCAAAATGAATGATGGCGAGGTGGAAGAATTTGTTTGCAGTTTGCGCAATCTTATGAACAGCATTGAGTCTATGCCGACACCAGTCATTTCTGCGATTGATGGTGTGGCCTTGGGCGGCGGATTGGAACTTGCGTTAGCAACTGACATCAGAACAGCAGCAACTGATGCAAAAATGGGATTGGTTGAAACAAAATTAGCGATTATTCCAGGTGCCGGTGGGACTCAACGATTACCCCGACTCGTTGGTCCCGCCAAAGCGAAAGAACTTATTTATTTAGCGAAAATACTTGATGGCAAAGAAGCGCACAAAATCGGTCTCGTTAATCACGTAATCCAACAAAACGGAAATAGTGATGCAGCTTATCAATGTGCGCTTGATATTGCTCGAGAAATTCTACCCAATGGACCAATAGGTGTTAGGTAATCATCATTTTCATTCCCTTACAAATCATACAAACATAAAGTTTACTTTCTAATTAATTGCTATTTATTCAGGATGGCAAAAGTTGCGATCACAAAAGGCATTGAAGTACCAATTGAAGATGGATTCGAAATTGAAAAAAAATGTTATGCACAATTGATCGATACTCAAGATCGTCTTGAAGGGTTATCTGCATTCACTGCCAAGCGCGTTCCTATTTATCGAGGAGCATGAGTACAACAATGAGGAAATATTTTTTAGATGGCTTAACGATACTATATCATGATATATATATATAATACTAATACTGTGATACATGATTCTATATGTTATTAATTTCTTACATATTCATGAATATGTCAACATATGATACATTAATTTTGTAAAACTTCAACAATATTCCATTTTTATTATCATTTATCTCTTGCTTATTCTACACTGACTGTAGTAATAGAAACTTTGGATTAATTTCATCAATTGTCACAAGTCAGAGCAGGTGGACATTACGGTGCAAGGTCACATACATTGTATGATATTTTGGTAACTTGAGATAATCATGGAAATAAACAAACAACTTCTCCATAACGAAACAAAGTTATAGAAGATCTATTGGTGTCTGTTTGTTTCTGCGTTCTTCAACTACTTTACAAAGAACATTGAATTGATTTTTTGTATCATCTGGGTCAGTTACACGATGACCAATTGTCAAATCACTTTCATAAATCTCATAATCGTTTTCACCATGACGTGTTTTATCACCGAAAAAATGAATTTCATCATATTCATCAATATGTCTAAGACAATACGTTTTGTTCCAGCCATTAGGGAATACATCAAAAGAGATTTGACCACCGATACTGTAAGTCAATGGTAGATCAGGAAACTTTTTTTGCAATACTGTAATGAATTTCTCGCGAATCTGATTCTCCCTGTCATATTCATAGAATTGTAATCGTTCTTCCTGGCTACAGTTACGACCAATTGGCGAAACGTTAATCATTCCGGAACGGAATTCAATGAATGTCCCACGTTTGCATGGCAGTTTTATTTCTGATATGTATCGCAGACAAAAATCGATGAGATCTTGTAGCGCATCCTCACCAATGAAACTCTGTATTGTCTAGAGAAATGATCATGTTTTCTGTTTCTTTTAGATATTCTAACAAGTACGAAGAAAAATTCGAATCTATTGAGTGCGTGGTCACACATAATAATTTAAAGTACAGAAACCATACCTCTGTTGCAAGTTGTTTCCCGTTCTTGTATGCAATGAGACCATTCTCAGCAAATACATATTTGTATTTGTTGAACACATCATCACCACCAAGTTGTTCCTTGATTTTTGCTAAATCAGAACCACCAACAACCCCCACATCAATATTTTCCGTCCGCGCGGTTTCCAGTAACGATTGCTCGAATTGCGGATCAATTTTCTGTAGACAGATTCATTGAATTGTCCGTAAAGGACCACTTTTTTGCGTATACCAAAAAAATTGTGGAGATATACATTACCTGACGAGGTTTCGTCAAAGTACCATCGACATCAAACAAACAAATGATTTTTCGTACCATTTTCAATATGATAAAAAGCGATTCGATTAACCTGGAACAAATTTTGTATTCAGACATGGAACAACAAGAGAACAAATTTCATGGCAAATGCAATTCATCACTGGAGTTATGGAGGAAATTAAAGAAATCGATTGATCCACATATTGACTCTTTGATGGGAGAACTATTTTCTACTCCTGCATACTGTGAAACCACTGGACTGATTCTTTCAATTGTTGATCCCAAAATGATCACATTTGTCACACCACGTGTAGTCACGTGAAGGGAGAGTCTCCATAAGTTATCGTGTTTGCCCAAAGCTTCAAATCTTTATCGTATTGATCACCAGTTATGATTGAACCTTACACTCGACTAGATGCAGAGATGTATGTCAGAAAAATATTGAAAAAGTAGAGTGATGTAAGATGAGGGAGCAGCTTGGAGCAACAACATTTATACAAATAGTCACAAATCTTTATATTCTTGAGATAATTAATCTGAAATTAACCTGTCAATATATGTTCTGCTAATTCCCGTTTTCTTATTTGTAAGTGAAGAAAAATAACTTTGGTATATGAATTGAGCGTGAACAAGCAAAAAAGAACTATCAAGTGAAGCAGGGCAAATAGAGCAGACAAGTGAAAGCAACAGCCGGCGAACGTGGCGAATCGATTGGACGCTACCTACTGGGGAAGGGCAAGAGGCGAGGAAAATATCTCCGACATGTAGACAAAACCATTAGACGAGCTGCGCTGTACAGTGAGCGCGGTGACAATCAGATTTTTTCAATTTCAGGCTCCAACTCTGAGTACAGTGCACGTACGACAATTGATGAGAATGATCTACATTATTCCATATATTTTGTCGTTTCTTATCAATGTGGGCTTAACGTATGGACATATCACACGCAACGCCATTTTGATATTGGGTAAACACATTTTCAACAAAGTTGCCGTCAAATTGTCTCAAAACTTTGAGATGATGCTGCTCCCATATTTCATCTCTATCATGTTAATAGTCACTACCAAAATTTTAATGTCACTATCTTAAATTTCAGCGGATGATGGAGGATTTGAGATCGGATCATACGGAAATAAAATATGCCAAACGCCAAACTTAGATAAATTGGCCAAGGAAGGTTTGATATTTAATAATGCCTACACTTCAGTCAGCAGCTGTTCACCAAGGTATGAAAAGCGCAGTATATATAAATATTTGAATTTACTTGACCGTGTTCATGCCACTGATAAAAAAAAATATTCACTTCTCAGTCGATCCTCGATCCTGACTGGTTTACCTAGTCATCAAAATGGAATGTATGGACTACATAATGGTGTTCATCATTTCCAATCATTTGATAACATAAGAAGTTTGCCAAATATTTTGAAGGAAAAGGATATCAGAACAGGTAAATCCCACGAATTCAGCTGTACACAAATAGAGTTATCTCAGTATCTTTGATATGCTTGAATTTTTGAAGGCATAATCGGCAAGAAACATGTTGGGCCGGAAACTTCTTATGCTTTCGACTTCTCTGAAACAGAGGAAAATAATTCTATACTCCAAGTTGGACGAAATATCACGAAGATAAAATTGCTAGTTCGACAATTCCTGAGCGAAAGTAGGAATATGAGCAAACCATTTTTTCTATACGTTGCTTTCCACGATCCACATCGGTGTGGACATAGCAATCCCAAGTACGGTAATTTCTGCGAAAAATTCGGTGATGGGAACCCAGGAATGGGAATAATACCAGACTGGAATCCGATCTATTATCAATGGGACCAAGTTACAGTACCGTATTTTGTTCAGGACACTGAAATCGCCAGACGAGATATATCGGCGCAATATACAGCAATATCCAGACTTGATCAAGGTGTAGGATTGGTGTTGGAAGAACTCAAAAATTCGGGATTCAAAGATAATACTATCATTATTTACTCATCCGATAATGGGATACCGTTTCCGAATGGACGTACGAATCTTTATGACCCTGGAATGGCCGAGCCACTCATCATTTCATCACCCTATCACACGACAAGACGGAATCAAGTTACATATAGTATGACGTCTTTACTCGATATTATGCCAACATTACTGGATTGGTTCAACATCCCTAACAATCAGGATTCACTGAATACCAATGAGATTATTACATCAAAACTCACAGGAAAATCCCTGTTGCCTCTTCTGATTAATGGTGAAGATTTGATGATATTTTTATCGATCATTATGAATGTTGTACGATAAATTAATTTTCCAGAACCCGTGGAAAAAGATGCGATTGTATTTGCCAGTCAAACGCATCATGAAGTGACAATGTACTATCCGATGCGTGTTGCACGGACCAAACGCTACAAATTGATCCATAATTTGAATTACGGGATGTCGTTCCCGATAGATCAAGACTTTTACTTGTCACCAACTTTTCAAGTATGTTATCATGATTTTTGTTTCTATTGTTTACCTCAGATGGTTATCACGTTAATTCATATATTGTTTTTACATCCAACATATAGGATCTGTTGAATAGAAGTCGGTCAAATATGCCTTTAGAATGGTCCAAATCACTGAATGTATATTACAATAGACCCGAATGGGAATTATATGATCTGAAATATGACCCAGAGGAGCTCGAAAACATTGCGAAAAAACCGTCGGGCAAACAAATATTCGAACAATTGCATCGAAGACTATTGAATTGGCAAAAAGAAACGGCTGATCCATGGATTTGTGCACCGGATGGTGTTCTTGAACCCAATGGCGATGATAAAAATAATGAAATTTGTATGTCAACTAACTTCCAAAGCATTTGAAATGGTAGTTGTCGGTGCAATGTATCCGGTACTGTATCTCTCTGTTAAGGGCATATTAGCCAATTTATATTCCATGACAAAATGCGAAACAATAAATTTTGTAAAATATCATACACTTACCATCATCTGGAGGGGAATGTGATCCTTGATGCATTTTTCGTGTCTCTCTCATGCTTCGACAAAGCTTCCCCCATTTGGTGAATATAAGCTGCTGACCTGTTAGCTATTTGTTCAGCGGCATCCATATCCATTGAAATCTCTGTTATCTAAGAACATAGAAAGACGGAACCAATGTAAGAACTGATCAGTTGATAATGTTGGCTATTGCGATGAGTTCAAATGAAGAAGTTTTTGTCAGTGAATAATCTCTTCACTTACATATTGTTTATACCCAAGATATCTCTGATATCTTTGATTTTTGCTGTAAATATCTTTCAGTTGTATCATAAAAACAAGACCTAGCATTACTGTACCAAGCACTAATAACGTATTTATATTCTGAAAATTTCTGAGAACAATCATGACAATTAAATCGCAATGATAAGAAAGCCTTTCTCGAAGTCATAAAATCTGAATATCAAGAAGTTGAGTATGCACGTTTTCATTTCGGTATTTTATGGTCAATTTTCTTGCCCCATTCACTATGCAAACTATGTTTAACCTCACAATGTCCAAATATAATATACGTATTTCCCATATAGATGTTATGACATCCAGAATCTCGGGGGGAGTTTAATTTTATACACTTTTGCCATAAGAAAATGATGTCATTCATCCGATGCGATGTTAAGAGAACACAAAAGCGATGAAAAAAATCATTCTGAGAACAAAAGATGTCATACTAGTAGAAAGTGTGTTTTCTTCGGTAGGAAACTAGAGAGATGAGTTCGTGACAATCGTACGATCGGTGGAACTGATTCGCCCGGGAATATTGAAATATTACCAAGATTACGATGAATAAAACTCAATGGACTCGAGAGCAATTGTGGATGCATTCTACACCTACAAACAATGATTGAATGTGACTTTCTTGTTATAGCAAGATACATTATTTTCTATTTAAATTCAGCGCAAGTTTTCGCTCTCTGCATCAGCTATTCGGCATTGGTTTGGCCGCATAGAGAGCTGGTAAGAATTTTCTGAATTCATCTTTAATGTCATTTTCATACTTGAATTTTTTGCCATTGAAGCCTCAGTTAAAAAAGTTTCCGGTAGATTTCAAGCATCTTCGGGTACGAACGACGGAATTGGATGAGAACGAAGCACAGAATGAAGATTATTACAATACGAATGATCCATTTAATGAGTTGCTCTACATGCACCCGAATCATTTCGGACACATCTATCATTGTAAATTCTCTGACTGCAGTTCGACTAAATGAATGACAGATTAATTTGGAGACCTGTCGAATTCTGATTGAATGAATTATCAGCTGCATCAGCATAACTTCTTTCCAATCATTCTTCTGCAAGAGTTTACATCTTGTAACGAATATTCATTTCATTATAGAAGTTTTACGTTCAAGAGATTCTCGATTTTCTACTCGAATTGTATATGACACAGAATATTCGGTAATGTTCCCACAATTGAATTTTTAGACCACCAATTTAATATATCTTGATGATTATAGAGAAACATATTTCATCACATTCTTGAGTTCAATCATCACATCTGCATATCCACGGCGAATATTCGAATATTCCCGGGCAAATCAATTTCATTCCGTCGGAATTCAAACACTCCGACCCCCCATTCTAATCCGAAAACGTACCTGAAGTCTACTCTTTCGATAAACCGTCTATATACATTAGCGTTCAAAATAAAATTTTAATGTTATGACGATATATCCAAGTGTTATATTCAAAGAGTTAGACATTTTGGCAAGAACAATTAGTTACACTTCACAATAATTTCTGACGGCAGTATGTCATTGATGAGGTTGGGTTCATTAATTGCGCGTTCCGCATGTAACAATATATCGCGGGGGTATGTAATATCATAATATAATATTGAAAAAACTTAGTGATATAACCTCTACGGAAAAAAGTAATGACGGGATGTACGTTTTTCAGCTTTATGAGTAGTGGTAGTATACGGGCATTACAAACACACAAAGTTTCTACACCGAAATCGAATGAGGAAGATGATGAAGCAGAGTATTCTGAACCCATACAATATTCTACATCCCCTGCAGCATCGTGGTCAGCTGAACATTCACTACAGGGTGATAATACTGAAGTTCCATGGTTTCAACCTTATATCGTTGCCACTAGTATATCTGTATTTATGATATATTTCTTCATATTGAGAGAATCTAACGATATCGATGAGATACTTAGCATGGATTTGAACGATCATGTCAAGGACATTGGTACAGGAATGGCTGTGACACCCACCACCAATGATCGTTATGTGGAAATTATGAAATAAGTTGATAGCATTATTTGTAAATCATGTACATAGAACAAATGTTGGAGAAGGTTGAATTATCCGAACACCAGCAACGCTGTATGTTTTGCATTTCTCTATTTATTTTGAGAAAAAAATATAGCTCACAGAGGATATAATAATTGACCCCAGAAGATACTTTTTACCATTAATGTCCATTCAATTGGAAGCGTACGATTAATTGTGTCTGGAATGCAACGAATCCAAGTATCACTCCACGATGCGGCCACCGTTGTCATTAGCAACGTAGTTGATCCATTATTGTGTTTGGACTTCAACACCAATTTCGCTGAGCCTGATTTGATATTAAGATTAACCCAAATAGTTCATCATGATTCAATGTACAAAAGTTCAGCATTTTCGTGAAGTTCTAATTCTATACTCACTGTTAATACGTTGGGAGCCGAATAGCCAGCAAAAGAAAGTGTAGATCGGGATGACTTGAAAATAAAATCTTAATCTTGTCAGAATCCCACCAACTGCTATCAATATTAGGCGAAGCTATAACCAAAATTTTCCGTTTAATTAGAGCATTCCTTTCATTTCGAAGCAGAGGGAGAAATGGTGATGAAGCCAATCATATTTTACCGAAGTGAACACCGTATAGTATACCCACGTTGTTGGCATAAGGAATAGAAGAATCGTAAAGAGGAGAGTACCAACAAATAATTGATCAGCCTTATATTGACAAGAATCAACACGTTCGCGTAATGGGTTTTGTTTTTTCCCGAGAAATAGTCGAAACAAAGCTGTCAACCCACGTATCTGAATGTTGAATAACCTGAAACAGTCAACAAATGTAGTGGGATTTCGGATTTCATTGAAAAAAAAAAAATTAATAAACTGCACTCAACCTTGCAGCGTAAACATAGATGCAATATGTGTGGAAGCTAACTAATGCCAGTAGGTCAGCTGCAATAGCAATTTGAAAAGTTATCCCAAGTCTTCCGAATAACAACAGGACTTCAAAGAAAAAATCCATTATAGGTTTGATGAAAACCAAAAAAGTCCACCACAAATGAATGTGATAGAGAAAGAATCTCCCCAATATCTTGTTGAAGGAATGATTTAATTTCAGACCAGCTGGTGCACCCATCAACCAATTCACCAGATTTTTCAGGGAATCTACGACTTTCTAGTAAAAGAAATATGGAATTATCTGGCAATTGAAGTTTCAATTTTCGATTCAATTCATTCTGCGGAATATACTCCAGTCAAGAACATCAATCTTGTGACAATTTCTATGAGTCTTAGAGAGTCGCACTGAGTAGACAATGATGCCCCTGACATCTAAACATTTGTTCGCATAAATTTCATTAATTACCTCAGCATTCTCAAGAAGAATTTGGGAAGGTGGTATCCCATCAATGACATACAGTAGTAACTGTAATGCTAATATTCCGAATGTGATGTCCAATGTCGTGGCGAGTATATGATTGATCGCCACAATACTAAGTTTCTTGTCTTGCATAATTTTCAAGAGAGTCCATTTGATATTCTCGAGCCACCCATGTAGATGTAAGCCCAATGTAGAATATTTGAGTACTGCGTATAACTTGTTGGTAACTTTACATAAAAATAGTATCGGGTACATACAGAACCACACTGTATGAATCAATAATGGTTCAGTTAATATATTAAGATAGTTGCGTTCTTTTTCATTATCCTCAATCGATTTTTTCTTTAGAATTTCTCTCAACTCCGAAAAATGGTTGCCGGAATGTTGCTGTTTCTTGAAAAGTTCGGCCTTTAAGAGAGCTGATTGATTATAAACAATGATTATCGTATTGTAACTTGAGCTATCTACTTTCCTATTATCAATGATAACATCTTTCAAACAGTAATTCAAGTCGGATGTCGTATCTTCATCCAATGATTCTAACGTCACATGGATCCAGTCGTTTGACTTCTTCTCGAATTTTTCATCCGTTTGGCGCTCAGAATAAAAACCAATTAAATCGCTACGCAATTTGACTCCAACACCACCAGTATTCTCACAACATTCCAAACCCATGACATAAAATTTTTTACAATCATTCTCATGATCAAGTATCACTTTGCCATAAATATAACCAGATCTAACAAATGCCAAGTTGCTAGGTATGAAAACTAAAATTGACTTCATAGTGTGTATATTTGTGCAGTTTTGGAAGCAGTTGAAACGTTTGATGCTATTTTTTGGTTGGTCAACATCTACAACAAATGAATATTGTATTGATACTGATTTAAATATTCTACTTGTTCGTATTGTAATACATGACTAAATCTTCGGAATTTCGGATTCCATATTCAAGTGAAACCTGATTCGTATACAGTTTGTAGGAAAACTATTCTGAAATGTGGAAAACCTAAATGTAGCATCCATATGTATTTTCCTATTTCAAAAACAATAGTGTCATATTTCGAATCTACCATATGAACACTTATCGACGTGGAAAACAACTAAGTACACGATTCTATGAAATTTCTAGGTTATTCGCAAAGATCTCTTAGTATGTCGCAGATTTCAACGGTTATATACCACGGTAGCCAGTAAACTAACCGAAGTTATTGGCGAAATTGGATTTTTCATTGATAAAAATCGTTTGTAGCTACACTGTACACATATATGTAACGTGTGTTTATTCCCATCAGCTGTTCAGTACTCATGCGATGACAACAAGGTATTGAACATATAACAGTTAAATAGTACAAACTGCTGACGTAATTGGCAGTGCTTGGCCGTATAGACTTCAACTCTGGGATGAGTACTGATGATAATCACACAGAGTGACACGTACGATCCGGTATGGTTGTCGATAATCGAGTTAAAAATTCCAGTCGAATATATATTGAATCATGTGTATTAATTAGGCCAGAAAAGGGGAGTATGTGCACATACGCAATGAATACATAAAAGATAAATTTGAAATAAAAATTTTGATGAGCTCGGATAATGTCTACCGAGACTGGAGGAAATTTTGAATCTGTACGAAATGTTGATTATTCGAGCTCAAGTACTTCAGACTCAGGAAGTTGTGACGTGGCGGATGAATCTACACGAGATCCCTTGATAGAAGAGAAATTTGTCAGTAAAATGTTTTCCTGCTCACGTGAAACAATATGTTTGATTCTTGCGGTTACATGCAGCATTGCATTTGCAGCACTTCATAGCGCGTAAGTATTGAGGTTATGTGGATCTGCTTATTCGCAAACAATTTTGTAATAATGAAGTTTCGTATGTTTTTTTGTCAAAAAATTATTTTTCTTCTTTTTTTCGTTACAGTACACCCAAGATATCAAAACCGCCACCTGCACGACCATTCTTCGATCGAAATTCTGTGATAATAGATTTCTATAAAGGTCAATTGAACGCGATGATTGATAGAGCATCGGATGCCGACGTGAATTTTGTGATGTATTATGCACCATGGGATGCTGAATCCCAGATGGTTCGATATGAATTCGAACGTGTTGCGCAATATTATCATTCGAAGGTTATATCCAACGTCACTAATGAATATTGTGCCTACAAAATAATTAATAGATGATTATATAGATTCGATCATTTCAGATTTTTTTTTCGGCAATCAATTGCTGGCATCCAGGCTCTGAATGTCGCAATCAATATAGCAAAATTTCGAGTTATCCTGTTCTAGTTCTTTATCCATCTAGAGGTTCTGGAATTCAATATAGAGGAATTTATTCAGCGCCATACATAATGCGTTTTCTCGATGCATACTTGGAGCCCATCCATCGAATATCTAATCGAGATGATCTCATGCAACTTTTGGTTGATAATGAGGTCAGTGTTTCCTCACATCACATTTTCTGTTGAATTGTGCCAACTCATTCCAATTCACAATTTGATAGTCTGTCATAGTGGGTTTCTTTAACTTCGAAGGCTCGGTGATGGGTCAGGGGTACAAAGAGTTTTATAAAGCAGCTATTCGAGCATTGGAGAAGGATCCAAATCGTGATATAATTTTTGCGGCTGTTACAAGTGAAAAGACTGCTTTTACACAATTTGATATTGAGAACACACCATCGGCTAGTTTGTATCTGTGGAACGAATCCATCGTATGTATCGACACATCGTAATTCAGTATTGAAGATTATTCTTACTTAATCAAATGTGTAAAATATTCGAATTTGACCACCAGATTTATCCAGCGGACCAGTTGTGGAAATCGGAAAATATTTTGCAATGGTTGCACCGCTCTATTCACAGGATTTCTCATTGGCTGCAGCCTCCAGGTGTCAAGTCATCAACCCTCGCACCTTATTTGCACGAAGGACCAGTGTTACTTCTCTTCACACCGCGTAATCCACTACATTTTACCAATTATAATCACAATTTGGTAATTCGATTATCCAAATTCTTACATACACTTAGTATTGCGTATTTTTACGATTTCCTTATTTTGAACGGTTCAGCTACGTGAAATAGCTCTCGTATACTATAATTGTGGGGATGATGTGTTTGCGAATGAGCTGATGAAACGATTACAAGCAAGAAGGCGAAATGCAGCTGAGCAGCATTACGATAAAAGTAGAAAATGCTTGCATTCAACAGCTGAACCAATTGTGCAATCACCACCCATTCCGATGATTGTTCCTACAGAACGATGGGTCAATGGCAGTTGTTGCGCCCAAACTTTCATGAACAAATGTCTGTCATGTCACCATAAAGAAGCATCGAAAAATAGTATATGTCAAACCGCCTCGAGTAAATTGGGTGAATTTTGTACAAACAACGAAGTATTTGGAGTACCCGAAGACGTGGGTACAGAGGAACATCATCTTTGTTGTAAAAATCACCATTTTCATGAATTAGGGGGAGGATTGTAAGTTTTCTGATATTGCATAGAAAAGTGTATTGACCCATGGTGATGAATTTTGTTCTACTTTTCCAGGAATGAGTTCTTACTATCGAGAATGACCGAAAGTGATCCCCGCTCATCGGTTGCAGTAGGCCTTCGACTCATTCATGATGCCTGCATTAATTTTTTGGCTGGTGATAAATATCACTATCCAATTTTTCCGGAAGAAACGATTTATGATAATATCACCGAATTGGGGACATCTGCATGTGATGTGAATAGAACGATGGCATTCTTATCAATAGATAGTTTGAATTATCACTATTTCGCTGAGGCTCTAGGTATAGATGTTCTAGGAATGAGAGACAAGACTGCTGTAATCATACTCGATTCTCTGGTAAGACTTATATCTATGTTTTCAACGATATCGTTTTTGGGTATTTGGTGCAGCAGTAAGTAGTAGAAAAATATATTCACATAATTTGTTCTCTTTATAGCGAGAGAGCCAATACCTGATGTCTGGGAACTTGAATCGCAACGCAATCATGCAATTTTTAAATAATTATGAAAGTGGATCCTTGTCACGTAAATTACGTTCAACCGCCTTGAAACGACATGTAGACAACAGTCCAAATAATTTATCATACAAAAATGAAGAAAAAAGAGGTCATATTATCGAATTAAATGCACGGAATTTTCTGAATACTGTTCTCGATCCAACAAAGAATGTTGTTGTGATGTATTATTCACCTTATTGTGCATTTTGCAGTTCGATTTCATTTGTTTACTTGACAGTAGCCAATTTATTAGCAAATGTTAATGATATTATTTTTGTGAGGATTGACGGAGACAATAATGATTTGCCTTGGGAATACAGTATGAATCGATATCCGTCTGTGTTGTTTTTCCCAGCTGAAAGGTGATTATGCAGAAAAAATCAACTTTAAATAATTCAATCGTGTGAATTTATCATGGATAACTCTTCACTTTATCTCTCGTACGTTTTTCTCATTGCAGGAAAGAAGATAGTACAATTTTTTCTGCGTCGTTACCTATCACTGTACCAAATCTTCTCAACTTCATCCTTGCAAATGTGGAAGGTAGTGTCCATATTTCGGCCCTCATAAACATTTGCCATAAAAGTCCGGGAGACAAAGCAAATGATTGTGTAGCTCGAATCCGACGATTTTGTTTGGATGTGATTCAAAATGATCTACGAACCTATCGAAAACTTTTACGATATAACAGTGTTTCTCGTAATACTCAACAAGAGATAATGAATAAACGTCGTGAAATACTGTTGAAACTAGAATGTATAAGAGAAATCCATTTGATTTTGAGTTTCGTTGACGATCTGAGCAACAACGAACAATACAAACGTCTATTATGGAAATTGAATGCTTGTTACAAGGACCTAACGATGATAAAAAATAGTACAATTGATGTCGATATACATGAGATGACCAGAACGAAGGAGAGAAAAAATATAAATGACGAATCATGATATCACTCTGATGAATATCAAATCATCTACGATGAACAGTCCTCTGAATGCATTCATTATACAGGTTTCTGCAATTATGATATTTATTTGAGTCATAATCATGGTGACGCCTTCCTCAGTATCACTATGAACTTGAAACAATTCATGTGCTTATGACTACGTCATGCCTCGACTGCAATATATTTATCTATTGAATGATGATATTGTTGATACGATTATTGAGAGTGTAAATAAAATTCGATTGGAATATTTTGATAATGATGCGATTTTATTTGAAGATAACCAATTACAAATGGATGTGCAAATATA
>JABMBR010007423.1:0-53597 GCA_018881525.1 Meteorus sp. PSUC_FEM 10030008 | reverse complement strand
ATAAGAAAATAAAGAAAATGGTGGTGGAGTAGAGTGTGCAAAAAATAACAATGAAAATGTTGAATAAATAATAATAAAATATCGGAAAATTTTCGCTTCCTGGAATTTGAATAAATCGAATGGGTTTCACCTTCTTGCACCGTTCGCTTGCGCTTACTCGATCGTAAATAAAATTTGTACTCTCCACTTTAGTGAATTTTCGCTGAGAAAACTTCACAAAGCCTCAATATACATAGTTGGGTATCGAAATTTGTTGATAAAGTATGACGGAGAGAATTTTTTTTCACAGAATGCGACAACGATTTTTACTTCTATATTGTGGGCGCAGTTGCCTTGTCCTTCTTTCGCCTCATTCAAATTGAATTGTGGCAAATATATTCGGTAATTGGCGATATCGAAATGGTTTTTCTGCTATGAAAAATCTCATCAAATTTTCAACTCACATGTCTACCTGTTCGGGTTCTCGCAATCAATAATGATAGGTATAGAACCATTCCTGCGTCATATAACGTTGGAACAACTTTCACCTAAATACTAAATAACATTTTTTATTATATTGTATGAAAAACAAGAGAGATCTATGGAGTTCTTGAATAGGGAATGATAATACCGCAGTATTCATCGTGAATATTTGAAAAAGACAGATTTCATGAATTTCATCCAATTTGAACACGAACAATTTTCTTTGTTTAGTGTGTAGTAATCACGAACGCAGTTGGTGTTCATCCGGATAAATTCATGATTTGGCATGTAATTTAATTTTTCCACGAAAATTAACAATCTCCGAAACTTGTTCGTGTTTTTTTTTTCAAAATGCAACATCCCCTGAGGCCACATCAAAAATGGAAATCACAAATGTATATTGGTATTGTATGATAGAACCATCTACAATGTAAAATTTTTTTTTTCCAACCGTGAATTTTCCATTCCATTTATCTCTAATAAAATTTTGAGAATTTTTATATTTCAATCTTATGAAAAAACATAATTCTCTCGTGATAAACAATTCACCTCATTCACCATCAATTGTACAGTTTCAATTTCACAATCATCAGAATTCAGTCAATATTGTCACGATGAATCAATAAGGAGCAAGGACGCTTTCGGGAAACTGTAGTCAAAAGCAACAGTCGACGTAAAGCAATTACCCTGATGTGTTAACGTGCGTTTGCCATGTACACACGTTATGCAGCGGAAGGGAGCGGAGATGGTGACGATGGAGATCCTATACACATATATAGTGTACATGTATATTTATCATTTCCGGAAGTCGCGAAGAGTGACGTTCACTAACGCTCGTGCACTATATTTACTTCTCATGCTGTCGATGTATTCCGTATGTATTCAGAAGTGCTTAGCCAGCGCCTATTTCAAGCATCACGAGACGGAATGGCTTTCCTTTACTGTTACGGAAGGGGGCCACACAGTCTACTGAGGAGAAACAGAATGTGTAGATAAAGAGAACGGAAAAGAGAAAGACAAAAATATTCCAGTTTACTGACTACATTTTGGGGAAACCTTTCTACTCAATACATTCATGGAGAGACACAAAAAATATAATCCTTCGCCAGCGATTCTATTCAGCTATTCATTTTTTTTTTCCATTCTCACATGTAGAGTTGGCATTTTATTTTCATTATTTATATCTATTTCCATGGGTTTTTCTTCGTTTCACCTTTTTTTTTCCTGAGATTGGATAGTGAAATAGCAATACCGTGAAGAATTTTTTTAGAAATGATACGTGTGGTATTCCACTTTTCAGTATTTGGAGTAATCGTAATATTGTGATATTGAATTGTGAATGGAAAAATTGTCATTCATTGCATTATGAATGTATTTTAATTCGCCTGTGGGTGTGGTAAATTCTGTATTTTTATCCATGTTAAATTAATTTATTTATTCAACGTGTATACCGTCAGTGTGTGCATGTAACCCACTTCTCGAATAATTGAAAAGAGGAAACAAGGAGAAAATAGTGGTGATGAAAATGCTTTTTTGAATATTCACTTGGATAGTCGAATATCGTCATCAGCCATGGGACGATTTTTTTCTTTTAATGAGAAACTGTGCAAGCGTCACATTCAATTCCAACTACTTTTTCATATGTAGTTGCACATTATTTTTATATTACACAAAAAAGAATTACCGTCTAATTTTTCATGCGATCTGAATGAGTTTTATGGGATAATATGATAATTTTAATTCTTCACCTGATGCAATTTTTGTTTAACTATATTTATCGACATTTGTGGTAGCGACTTGTACTGAATGCGCCTTCACAAAATTCGTTATCGTTGTACTATGTAATTTAATTGATGAAGAGGGTTCAGGTTGATCTGTCAGATGGTCGGAATAGTTTAAAATTCAATTATGCTTTGTTAACACTCATGTTAGTCGAGAATTAATTTCGATTAAGATAAAAAAAAAATCCAGTGATTTATTATGGTTCTTGCGATACGAATCAATGAATTTAGTTGAAACACTTTAATTACATTGAGGCGGAAGGAAATGACGTTTAATATAAAAGATTCATAGTTTGAACAAGTAATGAGAATGAGAATTATTGATTCCCAATTTCTGTTCATGTTGTTTATTCGAGACCAATTTGATATCCAATTCAAATCCATAATTTCATCTAGAACAAATCGAAAATTTTCCTGTCGTAAAGATTATTCATTCATACATCATCCAGTTGATATATTTGAGTACTTCATATATATTCATAATTTTATTAATTATAAAATGAATAAAAAATCCAAAGACGTTATCGATTATTAATTACAGTCAAGCACAACTGTGACGCGAAAGAAGACAAATTCACAGAGGAGTTTCATGACATAATCAAAGAGAACATCGTTACATTATATATCGCTACCAAGAGATTTCTCTCATACAATAATTACAGTCAACATTTAATCATCAAAAGAATGATGATTACAATCGACTATTATAGAAAAATCTAATATTATTCTTCTCCCAAATTCCACTCTAAAAAATACACACAGCACATGATCAATAATTCCATTTATATTTTGTGTCATAACTTCAAACAAGCCATTTTATTATTCTCGATCGAGAAAAAATCACCGCGGGCATATTTACGTTACGCTAGTTTCTAAAACAAAGCTATTTTTCCCTCTACTCTGCTTTTACATCTCATTTTTTTTCCTCCGTTTCTTTTTTTTTCGAATATATCATTTTCATTAACCATAATTATATTCCGTTGAACAAATTGCTCTGACCTATTTCCTCATACCGAATAAAACAATCTATCCACATATTCATATAAAAATTCCAGAATATAGCGAGAATCGATTTCGAACAATTTGCTTGAATTTTACACGATACATTGCGTGTGCGCTACGAGAAAGTGTACACGATTACAATACAATGTATACACTGGTTTACCGACGATCGCAATAATATGGGCCGGTCTTCTCCGCCATCACACACTCACACGCACACAGATTGTGTGTTGTACATATTAGCATAGACGTATGTGTTGGACGTGCGTGCGACAGAAAAGCGTGCGTTCGCATGGCCGCGCGACAGAAATTGCAAGCACATATCTGATGAAGCCCCGATAACCTCGATAACCGAAGAGCGCGTACTTATACAACTACTCGTACCATTATGGTACGTCATGAGGGCACCACCACTGTTGTAACTGCACCAATCTCTCATTCGGCGTCTACACATAAACTCTATATACCTCATCACGGCCCATTATCCACGTACAGCAAGAGGTCATGCACACACCTATTTGTCGGTTCTTTGTTCCTACATTTGCCACTATAACCATTTGAAATTTTAACGAGTGAACGCAACCACTGCGAATAAGCAAGGTTAAAATGTTCACCACTGTGCGTCTGATTTGCAATACGTCGTTGTCGTATAAACGAAGTTGAAGCGCCACGCGGTTTAGGTTTGCGTTGTGGTTTTAACATTCGTGCGGCGGATGCGAGGACAAAAGAATGGAGATATATTATATATATAAAGGGTGGCAGATGATGAAAAGGAGATGGCAGGGGTGAGAGGAGAAACGGACGAAGAAGAGTAGCCGACTTGCTACATGATGGAAAGTACGCGCGCGTCTCGAGTGACGTAACGAACAAAGGAAGATATCTTGTGCGCTACCGTCGTGTTTGCTTCTCTTCTTTCTCCAACTTTTTATTTTCTCTGCTTCTTACCACTCTTCATGTATTGCGTCGTCCATCGTACATAATACATCAAACAATGAATTACACTTCAGCGCTCTCGATAATGATTTCAATTTAATATTACGTTCATATTGCTAATTTACTATGTACATTTTCTTGTCGTATTGTTTGTCAATTGATTGTTTAATTATACACTCGGGTAATTTGAAATTTTTGCAGTCTGATAAGTTTTTCATTTATATATAGATGGGAGACAGATGTATGCATAGATATATCTGTGGTATCGATCGAAATTTGACTTTACTCGCGGATCTTTCATTACAGTTTCCCTTTATCCTCGTTATATATTCTGCTCTCGAATGCCCTTTATTCTGTCCGTCGAGACTAAAGGGAAATTCGAGTGATGCCCCTGCGCCACACCCTCGCTACCATCCTTCCTATTTTATATCTATGTCTACATAAATATAGATGTGTGCGTGTGTTGGTTTGTGTATGTATATAGATGTACGAATAGCCAACACAACTAATCGTTCAGAGTTGAAATACGGTTACCCCATGCTTCACAATACCCCATCGTCCGTATTCTCTTTGTGTCCATCCACATTTCTATCCACTCGTTGGCCGGATGTAGATACATCAAAACGTGGGTGTACAATCGCATCAATTATATATATAAATCTTTCTTTTTTCCTTTTTTTTTCTACTTTTTTCATCTCTATTTTATTTCATCTTGAACAGTGCTATATGGTTACCTAATCGCGTTTTATCTGATGGATATCGAATTTATCTGATGAATTTTATCTGACGGATATCGAGACTTGAGCATCATAAAAATAAAAATATCTGTATTGGGAAAAAGGCAATTTTTATTTATGTGTGTGTGGATACGCGAACAAGATGGGACCCTTGGGCTGGATGGACCCTTTCTGGATGATAAGAAAAAATTGAAAAAAAAAAGATAGAAAGCAAAGATAGTTCCTATCATTTTTATATTTGTTCGTATGTTTTTACGTTTATTGTATTTTTTTTTTACACCAGCGGAATTTTTTTTTTTCAATCGGACGCCATCATTGTGATAAAAATTGTTGGTCTCATCTGCTAGCTTGACATTTTTAGAGCTTCCCCATCATGTTGATTATTTGAAGGAAGTAAATTGGCGGATTTGAAGAAGACGAATTAATGTTTCAACGAAAAATATTGTTTCTCAATGAAAAATACTCGCATTTACATTTTCATGAATTCTCGGTATTCTAATAGTACAAAGAGGAGGGAAAAATTCAATAAAGCTTTTGAGACTCGACGTGTCCCGACACGTTCGAACTATGTCTCGTTTATTTCGTGATAATTTCATGTCCAAACATGAACTCGTATTGGAACTTGGTGAAGCAGAATAAGAGATGAGGAGCGATGGTATAAAGCAGGAATGAGATCATAATTTAGCCATTGTCTGGTTGCCGTCTGCAGGTTTATCTATTCTTCACATCGTTCATTGGGTATGAACTTGTGATTTTTTAATTGTTAGTGAAATAAATTAGTGGAAAATTGGGGGACAGAGGTCATGAAGCAGATTCACGAGAGAGAAAAGGAAACGGGTGAGGCCACCACCCGTTAGATGACTCGGCACACGGTCGCTTCATTCCTCGCTACCTTGCTTTCCGAAAGTCGGAAGTGACGTAACGAAGTTACCGCCTGTGCCGGAAGCGAATCGGTATTTCATTCGGCTTGCTGAGGGGGATGTAGCGGTATAGTAGTAAGGGTAGTGGTGGTAGTGGAAGTAGTAGATGTAGCAGTGGGTTACCGTGTGATGTGCAGCGAGTGAGATTCTCTATCTAACTCGCTGTGCAGGGTGGGAAGAGGGTGATATAGTCACACTATTGGGCGAGGGAGTTGTAGAGATATGTAGAGCCCTTTTACTTCCTTATGAAAGTTGGCGAGCTCTACTCGCTTCGTTACCACGCCGTGTACACTTATAGATTGTATACGTGTAGGAGAAAAGGCCAAGAGCGGCTGCCCAATACTGCCACGGATAATCATGAATCTTGTCCAACGTGGAAAAACGAGAAGACCTCCAACGCTTTTCTTCTTAATCGATTTTCCAGGATTTTGAGGTGCGTCTGTTGTTTATCGTTCACCCCTTTGCGTTTTGGTCTTTTGTGGAAATTTTGACGGTTAAATTAATCACTTGAAGGGAAACATCGTTGCGACCGTTCGGAAAAGGGACGGTTTCATGCTTGAATTAATTTGGGGAGAAAAAGAAAGTTTTTGCACGCAACAAAAATTTTCTTCTCTTGTTCATTCTATCATGCTCTGATTTTCACTTTTTGCTCAGATAGATTATGACTTAAGGAGTTTTCGCTGACTTTGTTCCGTACTAGATTTTTTTTTTAATTGTCTGAAAATTCCTTTCACGTTCATTCGTGATAAAAAAATATAGGAAATTATTTTAGATTGTATGAATTTGTCGTCCTGTGAAACGAGAATGACTTGAAATGAAATGATATTCAGTTTCAATTCCTTTCAGCTCTATACAGTTGCCACTAAACAGATCACATAAATTACAGCAAAGTTGATATGAGATTTATATAATTTCATAGTAACAATAGACTAAGTGAATTGTTTTTGAACCATATGAACAGAGAAGAAAAATTTATCTTTGAGTGATTATATTACTTGACTTCAAGCTGTTCCATGAAGGATGAAAATAATTGTCTTTGCAGTGGGATTCAGAACAAAGGATTTTCATTCCAAATATGTATTATGATACCTCTCATTCACCACGAATGAACTGATGAAGTTATCTTTCTCAATAAACTCTTCTCATTATTTCGAGATTCCAATAGAAATGTTGGACATCGATCAGATATTCTATTGTAATTATTATGTAGTGGGTATGACCTAAATTTCGAATAGCAAAATTTTTATACAAATAAAACAGTTCGTAGACTCCAATTGAAATAAAAAAAAAAGTTCACTGTCAGTGATTATCATTAACGTTGATAAATACTTTGAAAGAATTTCGTAATTCTTGATATTTGTTCTGTTTCGAAATAGTTTATTCTACCACAATTCTTCTCCCCGTCGTTTTCTTCTCCCAAACTTGCCTTAGCTCATTTTTACATAACTATTACGTTTCTCTGCCAACCCAAATTGTTTCATTCGCTTGGTGCCCTCATGCGTCGCAATCGTCTTTCCATTCAATTCGTATTGTGTGTGTGTTTTTGTGTATGTATAGGATGTGCACATAGTTACCCGCTTGAAATGCCAATTGTCTCCATCCTCACTCAACTGACGTATTGTCAATTCTTTGTTCTGTAAAATGCCCTTCCTTTTCTGTATCCTCTTTATATTTTATTTTTCGAACGCGCACGGATTTTCAGATCAAATGAGAAAATGATGCAATGCTTCTATCTCATTCTTTTCCCAACTATTTTATTATTATTTTTCCTGTTTTCATTTATTTACTTTTTCTATTTCCTATCTTTGTTTTTCAATTTTTTTTTCCTCTCTCTCTCTCACTTACTCTTTTTCGCTCTCTTAATCCGGATATCGGTGGAGTATCCTTATCAATTACTTAAGCTACACTCACTGGTTTTAACCATAGCACGCGATTATCCATTTCCGATTGCAATCTCTTTTCTTTATATTACCACGATTGTTCAACGAAGTTTCATTATTTATTTATTTTTCATTACATTAATTATTTCTGGTGCTATTAATTTATCATCAGTCAAGCTGTTATTCTCATTATTTAGTCAACAACTTGTTTGAGAATACTCAACAATGTTTGTGAACTGACAAATAAAAATTTGACCACGTGCCGGATGAACAACAACGATCAGAGTTTGACGAAGTTAAAGTAAATAATATTTTCTCCCTATAATAAATGAAAAATTAATTTATTTGCATCACGAACAATCGAATAGGCTCTCGATAATTGCACTATATTTTCTTCTCATATACCTCTATAGAGTATGAGAAGGATTCCAATAAGCTCCTGAAGAAGTCAGAGAAAAAAACAAAATCTAAAGTCCCAATTGTATTGAACGAACTGCGAGGAGTGAAATTTTTATTAAATACATATACATCACTGAGGAAATAAATTTCAATAGAAATTACTCAGAAGGGAGGCAGAACAAAAAGTATGTATATATAGAAAAGGGTGAGCTGATGTATTTATCTGGCACACTTTCGTGTTCGATTACCCTACACAATCGTCAATGGATGCACATTTATATGGCAACCAATACTAGTGAGGAGAAAGTGGAGAAAAAGAGACGAAAATAAGAAATAAGCAGGAGGGTGAGTAGTGAAAAAAAAAAGAAAAAAAACGAAAACTAGGGGTGTATGTATTCTCCCTCGTTTCACTCGGCCAGTTTCCCGTCACGATTCACATTCCTACCCCTCCCTCTATCTCCATCAATGTGACGCAGTCATCACGGCTCATTAGACACTTTAACACGAAGTGTCGCGCTATTCTACGGCGCCCTTTCAATTCCCCATAATGTTCACGCGACCGGATTTATATATATATTATAGCGCCATTTCTTGCAATATCATGTGTGCCGCGGGGTTATCATCATCGGACACGAGATTGAGCTATTATAATCGCACATTGTGAACAAAATGTGTTACGAAGAATCACATACACATTCACAATTTATTCTTGTGTTGGTATTTCTATATTATCAATAGAAATATTCAATATTTTATATAAACTTCACTGTTCCCTTTTCTATTCATGAGTTTCTCGAGAATTTCCATGGATACTTACTGCAAAGTAAAGAAAAGAAAAAATTTTAGATAAAACGTAAACGAAAATCGATTCCTTTTTTCATTCAAAATGTGAAAATCTCCCCATGGGAAAATCAAACTCGAGAGAAAAAATGTTCATTTTTGCATCGCTCTAATGCATTGTCACGAAACATGTGCGTAAGAATTGTATATATATATAAATGTAAGTATATGTATGGTTCATGTCGATTCCCTGTCCAATGAACGAATGCCAAAGTGAGATAGATAAAATTCCGAAAATTGTTGCGAACACATCACAACGTTTTCATTTTCTCTTTTTTATCTCAAATAAAAAATATTGTGAGCATGCGGTAGTGCAAACATCAATCTGTCCCTTCACCATCCTTTGCCCTTTTTTTTTCCACAAATATATATACATACATATAAATAAATATACACATATGCCACTATCGTGATGAACAATTCTCGTGTATACGCATTGTTCACGAGATACAATCAAGATAACACATCGTTAAACACAATGTCAC
Organism: Meteorus sp. PSUC_FEM 10030008; assembly: GCA_018881525.1. NCBI lineage: Eukaryota > Metazoa > Arthropoda > Insecta > Hymenoptera > Braconidae > Meteorus > Meteorus sp. PSUC_FEM 10030008. Next base: position 44,158 of record JABMBR010007423.1, on the reverse strand, counting down.
TTTTATATAGTGAAAAAAAAAAGCGAAATGAAAAATAGCGAATATCGCTTTGATATTGTTCTTTCATTCTTCTTCTTTTTTGTTTTTTTTGTTTTTTTTTTTTCGTATGGACATGTATATTGTTGTGTGTATTTTTATGGTCGATTATTTGCGTCATTTTATTTTTCAATTTGCACGTCAACAAATAACAAATAAAAAGCAAATGCATTTGGTACTATTCTTTTCAGCGTTCTCTTACGCATGCATCGTCAGCGTGTGCTCAACCGGCAGCTGGTCGATTACGAATGTATTTCGTGCGATAATTGAAAATTGATTGGTTGTACGTGAAGTCGAGCCGATATTGGCAGATCCCCGTGTACACGTTATCACGCGGTACTTTTGGAACATTGTGCAGAGTGGGAAAATGCGGTGGGACTGAGAGGTGAACGGGGTGAACACATATACAAGCAAGAGGGAGAAACCATCATGCTATATATATGTATATATTATACTGGTTGATGGTTGGATGGAGGTATCTCTCGGTCTCGCATGGCAAACCGCATTCCCGACGTTTCCCAACCGAGTTTACTCTCGGCTGTATGTGTATTTGACTATTGATCTCGCGAAAATGCGCTCACTTTTCCACTCACTGCGGGGGCTTAACATTCGTGAAAAAAATGGGAAATTGGAGAAAAAAAAATAGAGGGAGTGATGGGGTGGTAGACATCAGAAAGATAATGTGATTATGGGAGAATGAAGAGTGCAATGAACTTTCTGATATTGATCTTCACTGTATTATGAAAAATCGAGAAAACTGGAAATTTTTTCAATTAATCGGGCGATGTGAGTTACATCAACGAAAGTTCATTGCATGTAGTGATTTTCATGTGGGTGCAATGTCAATATATGTAGATTGAAAGAATTACTCAATGCGGAACGTTACGTTGTTTGTGATTCATTTGTGAGGAATAAATTTTTTTCTGATATTGATTTATCGGGGATTTCAATTCATTCACATTTGTAGACTTCAATGAGTCAATTTGCATGGAATTCACTCGTGTGAAGTAGGGAAGATCAACGCTGAGATACTCGAATTATATGAGTGCGTATTCTTGAACTCTTCCTGACGAGAGAAATAAATTCTGAAAGTAAATTGACGGAATGAAATGAATTTTTAAAATAATTATAGTATTGACACATTCATATCCTTTGATGAAAAATGCCGGATTTAGCTGAAGTTGGATTCCAAACGTGAAAATTCTCATGGTATATGAAGAATATCGTTGCATTTATTTTCTATATCTGTTTTTCCATCTATTTTTCTTATTCCACAAGTGTTTCTTCATTGGTTGTCTCATAAAATTAATTAATTCGAATATCCCAACTGACATATCCCAAATTGGAACTAAGTTGCACTTAAATTTTCCAAGAAACAACGTCTATTCATAACATGACCGCCGATGACTACTGAATTGATAATAAGATTGGAAATACTGGAATACATCTACCTGGAAACATAGAAATTCCTTCATGGCATGTCTCTGAATAATTGAAAATCATTTTTATGACGGTTGCACGAATTTATATTTCGATGCGACGAAAGTACATTTCGATGACAGATAATCAATTGTTTCTACTCGATATCATGTTTCCATGATCTATGGGAAACATTATTCTCGGATATGCCAATATTCTTATCTCAATTATTCTGGATGCTAGAGGTCCGTTGGCGAGAAGAATCAATATCTATGAGATCTTTGTTCCCTTGGCATGATGTGTAATTTAGTTCTGTTTTTGTTTCTTGATATATCAAGGAAATATACGGCGTATATACCCTGTAGACGTTGTCTTGAATTATTTAGAAACCGTTGCCACGCTTCATGTTTCTATATGCAGACAGCTTCTATGTTTCATTCATTACGAATACATATTTTTATGCATATTTATTGGATGAAATCTCGGACATCTTCCTTCTGTGGAATTGCTATCTCTCGTAAATAGTAAAAAAAATTTAAGAGAATAACAGAAAAAGATTTGTTCACTCATATTTATATATAAGTGAGATTTGAAGAATTTATTGGAGTGTCCTTGCATTTTAGTTAAAATTTGATCAGCAACATGTAGATAGAGGTTGTAGGATGAAACTTATGTTGTGTGAGTTTCAGACAAAATTTCCAGCTAAATTGAATAAATGGGATTAATAATTGGGCGAATATTTGACAATGATAAAAATTGATGTCGAGAGTATGTAAAACAATTACGCTGTGCGTGGCTCTGTGGAAACTTTATCGATACCAGAGCCCGATAGCGATAGGGCGTGTACGTTTTGGTTCAATACACACCCTAGTGGCATTAATTTTTCAGATAATAACATTGAATAGTGCCAGAAGGGCGTATCCGCTTTATAATACTGAGAGTGTATTATCAATGTATATTATAATTTACAACAAACTATTGTTCAATACCGTTGACAATTTCTCACACATTTGGTCGGTTCTTTACTGATTATCCAGACTGAAAGAACATGAGGATAAACATTTTCAGAAAATAAATCATCATAAATTTACGTAGAAAATTCTGCAATCACAGATAAATATCCCTCGTCTCATTAATTTATAAGTCTTCACTCAAGAGAAAAAGTATTTTTAGATTGTGAATGAATTATTGCAGCACTTGGGTGCCATATGTGATCATCATTTTTTGCCTTCAATCTGTCTTCATTTCGCCCCCCGTCATCATAAAAGAATTCATAATCCAATCCGATATTCTATGGATACTCTGGTGTTATTTCTATGAAGGACACGTTTTAATCTTGTAAAAACTTTCAGAATCTCCACATGAATTAAGAAACGAATTTATTCTCGTTCAGTACTGACGAACGTCTTTGAATAAAAAACTTTTCCGTCAGCATAGGATGCAAATTTTACGATCAATATATATAATAATTCAATTGATCATAAACTTGATTAATTGGAAACAAATTCCACAGGAAATAGTGACAAAAATTCATCGACTTTAATTCATCAATCAAATTTATTCCATCAAGTCTGTCCATATGACAATGTCCATTATCGTTAAATCACCAGAATATCATCAGTTGAATATTTTTGAAATGATACAAGTGAGAAAAAATCCCTTCATTAATCTCTCAACGATACTGCAATGTGTCTAATGTCAAGTAGCAATAAGTGGTTTATCTCAAAGTACAGTCAGACCAGCAGTCGTTGACTCTCACATATCCATAAATTCACATGGCTATTCAAACTGTCAATAACTTTACGTTGTCCACCACTTTGTACATTCAAGCATTCATATATCCAGTGTATATATACATACACACACATGACACATGTAGATATATTTATAGCGACATGATACATGTCTACGTAAGCCATGAAAGCCGCGCCCGAGACAAACACAGTTACTGCATTGTGTGTGAGTGTATATGCGTGAGAAAGGAGAAGCTGCAAGAGAGGGCAACTGAGCGGAGAATACAGCGTAGTGGATTATGGAGAAGGACAAAATACCGGCATACGCAGACTCATACACCCACGTGTTCTTCATACGAAATAGAAGAGGGGAAGGGGGGGGGGGTTACGCCTCGTACGTTATTCCTCAGATCTATATACGACTTCACAATGAGCCATTACGCGTCACTATCTCACTATATAGATATATTAATAGGCATACAAGGTGAACTAGAATTAATGCATTCACTGTCAATTGTTAAATTGCTGGGATTATTTTAGATCAAACTCTTCTCTGTTCAACCCCTGTTACCATTATCAAATGTCTTTATTTAATCACCTGCTTTGAGCTATGGTTTGAAAGAGAAAGATCATTAAATTGTTGCAATTATTTATCAATTGATGTCTCATTTATTTTCATGTGATACAGAGTGGATTTTTGCTTCAGGATTTTATTTAACGTTAATGTTGTAAATTGGTATAGAAGAAATTGCAAAATAGTGATTTAAGTGAGCGAGAAAGAAAAAAAACATAAAGAAGGGACATTATTGTTAGTAACGATTGGATGAGGATATGTTTATTGGTGAATCCAATTGAGTGGGATGAATGAATGGCGACTTCGTCATGAATAAATTCGATAGTTCTATCATTCATGTGCAATAAAGTTTATTCTGAGTCAGAGTGTGTATATAAATATCTGTATGTGTGTACAACACACATTGGTGAGTGGCGAGTACAAGTCACATCAAATGGACGACAATGATCATCCGGTTGAGTTTATCGACTCTGGGTAATATCTGCGCGGCTACATGAACAGAGTAAACAATACTGCTCTTGCATTGAATGCATCATCTACACATACACACATCACAAGTAGATATATATTTAATGCAGATACATTTAGGCATACACGTGGATATGTGTGTACAGTCTCTGGTGTGTATTAGCACATTCACTGCCTAATTTCATCGCGCCTGTTTCAGATCCGCTGCCCCCTCGACGCAATGCCTTTGGGTGTAGTTTAATACACGCACCTGTCGATGTTTAATCAACGGATAACGAATTGACGCAAGAGAATTCGGGTCATTCATTTTTTTCGTTTGAATATTTTTTTTCAATATACTGAAAGAAAAAATAAATGAAATTCGTATTCACAATTGAAGAAATGCACGTTCATTAATGGAGTTAAATATTTGATTGCATGTAGTCAGCTGTATTTGATTTAATGATCTTGGAAATATCGTTCTCATGAGAGGGATTATTTTTTTTTAATTAAATTATTCGTATTTGATTGATTGGCTGCAGTGTAATTTGAAATTCGAATGGTTATGATAAAATGGAACGGTTGAGTAACTTTTTTGAACTAAAATGAAGGATGGATTGATGTATGTATGTTCCTCTGTTTTACTTTAATTAACCACAAAGCCTACTAAATTTTTTTTATCGATTCATCATCTACTCCTCATGTTGATGCTGTTGTTTGATATCGTTGACCGAAAGAATCCATTTCCTCTGTAAATTCGTTGCTCTAGTTAATTTTTTGCGTTCTCCAATTTATGTTGCAGATTAACAGTGACAAAGTCAGTTCAACGTGGGATTAACTACCACAGAGCGAAGAATACTGGAAAAAAAAACGTTCGACAACTGGAATAAAAGTAACAGGAGTGAATAAAAAGAAGGAGCGTACTGCTTTCTAGTGAGAGGTTTACTTGAAAACTCCTTCAGTTGTGCATCAAATCTCTACTGTGGCATCTGCGTAGGTGCTGTATGTGTATTCAACTGCTCTACCACTCTCATCTTCCTATTTCCCACTACACAACATCAACCTAACCCACTAATTTGTGTCTCTCCATCACATTCTAGTGTATGTCTCCCATTCGTTCATCTCCCTCTGACATTATTTTCCCCATTGTGTTTTTATTCGTGCTCCGATTCGCGCCGTGCGACTACCACCGCTTTGTCACCACCCATTTGCTCGTGCTCCCATCCATACTTACATACATACACCAACTCTCCATCACAGCTATTGTTCGACAATCGTCAGTTTGTTTGTCGGCAACCGAAAACAGCGCAGTCGCGCTTTCAGCGCACGTTCGACCGCGCGTGTGAGTGTATTGTACCAGAGGGCCCTGTGGCGCCACGACGCCAGCGCCAACTGCCCATCATCATTTTCTGTCGTCATTGTCGTCGAGGTCCGCTAACGGCTGCGGCCGTTGTCCGCCGCTCAACTTCTACGGCGTATTAAATTGTCGTAACAAAAATTAACAGAGTCAATTACGTGGGTGTGCGTGTGTGAGTGTGCGCGAGTGTGTGTAGTTGTGTGCTAAAATTCAAGAGGAAACAATTTTTTTTATCTGTTTATGAATTTAAAAACATAATTTGCCAAAGGATATTTAAGTATTTGAAATATTTAACAAGTGCGTGGAACTTTGAGAAACAACATTCTGTGTACACATTCAACGATTTTTTATTAACAATTGCTGTTATAATTAAAATAATTGCAAGAACAAGGAGGAAGAGCAGTGAACGGTGACAGGATGAACGGGCACCGGACGGACGTTGTCACGAGTGACCTCTCAACTGTCACGACGGCCGCGCTCGTCGAGTGAGAGAGGGCCACACTATCCACGCGCGCATCACATCATTGAAGACACGCGTGATCATACACGCGCTTAACTACCCTTCTCCCTTTTCCCCTATTTTCCTCCTCGTCCTATCCACATTTTTTCGATCTGTTCTTTACTTTGATTCATCCCTGTCTGATTTCCACTCTCACTCATCCGTTGTTCTTTTCACCTTCTCTTCATTTCCCCGATTAATTCTCCCACCGGATTGTTGTGTAGTAGACGTTTCGAGAATTGTGCGAATATTCGCATTCCTTCATTTTACGCTCCTCTTTTTTTGTGAATTTTGTGTACGTCGTGTGCGTGATATTTGGTTGCAATGCGGCCCGCAATTGTACAACTCTTCGTCTCGTGCTGGGCCGTGGCCATGCTCAGCTTCGCGATTGCTGCATGGCAGGAGAATGTACGGCCAAAGATGTCAGTTCAGCTTGGTGAGTGTCATTCATTATTTTTAAGTGTTACTTTTTTATTTACAACGTTCCTTGAAGTGAGAATCATTTAATATTCTACAATTAACTCATTTGTTTATTAAGAACGTCAATGAATCATATTTTTTATCACAAGAGAAAAAAATTAAAAACCAGCAATTTCATACAGATAACACAACAAGGGACCGATTGTATTGAAGAGTTTTGTCTCTGAAATTTATCAATCATCTGCGAAAATATTTCATCATGTCATTATAAAGTTCCACGCAGCGTTCATGCACATTTTAAAAAGTACATTAATTTCATTGCCATTGCGATATTAATATTAGCGAAAGACAAGGTCAATGTGTATCCACCGAACACAGGCACAAGAGTGTACAGTGCAGCCATTAAAACTGCGTTCACTCGTTATGTCAAAGTACGATGTATCGTGAATGTATATTTGTGTATGTATACAAATGACCGAAAAAGGGGAGATGTATAGCTGGAGTGAAGGTAGGAGCAAGTGTGTGTCTCGCGCACGTGACACCGACTGGTGTTGTGTATACCTGAAAGATTATTATACATCGTCACCACCTCGTTTACGACTTTATACGTGCACCATGTTGCGTGCACCTGGATACACCAACGAACTTTGACCGTGTCAACTATGAATGGAAATTTAATTTAATAGCCAGATGAATGAGTATTCATCTCACTGCCAAGTATTTTATGGTCAGGTTATATCCATTATTTATTATCTCCAACATCATCTATCAGTTGATTTATTTTGTTGAGAAATTCAGTAAGAGATTTATTTTATATTTATTAATATTGGATAGGTAAACAACGATGAAGAGTAAATGAAAATGGAAGTGATTATTGAGTCGAATTAAAATTAATTCAATTTGCGTGAAAGAATAGTAGACGACGAACCATTTCCATTAAAGTAATAAAGAAGATTGATTCCACGAAGCTAAGATGCTTTTCTCATTAAATATAAGAGCTGGGTAAATAAGAGAAAAGTCGATGATGAACGCCGGTTTGAAGTTATGGGGTATGAGAAGAAGAAAATTCTCTTTTTTACCTTTCATGTATAATTTTTTTTGTTTGTATTCAGGAAAAAACTTTTGTCGTGAAATTTCATAATTTGTATAAGTCCGATTAAATTCTTTGACTTATTTTACTCTTCATATTTCAAAGACACTCTTTGAGTACTTATCACTTAATTCAAGTTGATTCTTGTGGTTTCTCATTGAGCTATTGATAATTCTAGAAGGAGTTTCAATGAAGATGAAATTAAAAATGTCTATTTTGACATGATGGTGATTGGAAAAGTAGTTGAACGCATGAAAAATGAGATGAAAATTCATATATTGATTCGATACTCCTGACAGTCGGGGAATTTCCCCGAGCGATGCGACTGCATTCACATCTTGATCCTCTGCTGCTTTTCTGTTTGCCAAATACATTCGCATGAATGAATATTCATATGGGGTTCTTTATATGAAAGAGGTTGCACTTGAATGAGATCGAATATACTTCTTTCAGAGTAGAAAGCACCAAACGAGCGAATGAGATCGAGTGATGCTTCTTTTATTCCCTTATTACTTTTATTTTTGCTATGAACGACATCAATGTCCTCATACTTTGTTGATTATAGAAAAAAACATGATAAATGGTAAAGATGATGAAAGAAATTGTGTCGCAATAGATCAAACTAAGAGGAAACATCCCTCCATACATGATATATAACTCGGTGGTTGAGAATCAAGTGGCAATCGTTTCAATTTGTGAAATTGTATTTATATCCCTTCTGGCAGTGGCAAATATGAATGACAGCGGGGTGTGGATGTGCGTATATATTCCCATTTATATACACTGATATTTGTATGTGTACATTTGACAAGCAACTCATACCCTCGCCCGTTAATTCTCATCGTCATCATCCCTTCAAGCCAAGTCCGACCACGTAGTTGTTCGTGGTTCGTGAAATTTTTCGTATCAAAATTGGTTTATTATGAAAAGAAAAAGTATGAATAATTCAGTCTGGCGACCATTCGTGGTCCAATCAATTTGTTGGGTCAATTCGTGAAGCCGATATGACTAGAAAAGACAACGAATACGCCAGGGTTGCAGAGAGGGTCAGAGATAACATCGATGAAAAAACAAAATGAATAAATAGTCAATATGAATTTTGTTATTGTATAAATGGTGCGTGTGTGATGATTTGGGAGGAAAAGTATGGTCCACCGTGTATATAAAATAAAGTAGATGTGGTCACTGTGACAAAAAATGTCTTCCCAAACAGAATTTCCACATTCTCCATTTCACCAATGTATCACATATGAAATTTCTATGCAACGAAGTTTATTCTCAAATGTGAAATATCATTTTATTGGTTTCCCCTTTCATATTTCTGTGTCGAGATTTTTTAACTTATTGGTCCGACTATTCTCAAGATCAAGTTGATGTCACAACTGAACAGACACACGAAGAAAAAAAAAAATTGGATAGACGGTAAAAACATTTATCTGTTCTTGTGAATCCAGAAAGTTTGTGAAAGTCGAGATATCTTGGGGCGACCCATTGTCAAATTTGATATTTCTCTTGCCAAGATATGATGAGAAATAGAGTGGAGAAGAAAAATAAAATATGAAGAAACCGATGAATAAATAATTGACGAAATTCCGGGATGAGACATTGCGTCCACGTGACGAGAACTCAAGTCGATAGAGAAAAATAATGGCGGTGAGCGCATGCGCCCAACGCTGCAATGTAGGAGGGAAAAAAAAGAGATGGGGCAAATACTGTTTCTCTCTTGGGTTATCGCTCTTGGGGTTAACAATGAACGTGTCTCTTATTCTCTTTTTCCTTCTTTGTCTCATCCTTATATTCGCCTCCGCCTACTTCTTTCCTCAACTTGGCTACTGCTTGCCTTTCTCTCTGCCGATCTAGTGGAAAGTTTGACTCAGTATGCAATCCCCGTCTAATCGACCGTGTGCAGTGTGGCAGGATCGATACAAATCCGTCGTCTCTACTGCTGATGTCGCGTCTCTTTCGCTCCCATCTCTATCTCTATTCGTACTCTTTCTTATTTTGTATTTCTCTTCTTCTTTTTTACTTTACTTCTTCTTTGTCCTTTCGCACTGTTTCTATCCCTGCTTATCTCTACTCACGCTCACCATTATTTCTACTTTATTTATTGAGCTGTAAGATGGAAAACGTGGTGTCGAACCAATTTTACGAAAAATTTGTTCGCTTCATTCCCAACTTTTCCCATATATGAGATAAGTTTATATTGGTGACAGTGAGAATGACATAATTACGTTCACGTGTATTTGGAATAAAATTAAACCATGGTCGATAGATTTGTGGATTTTCATGAATTTCAACTCATGTTGATTTAAATATTCTTTGATTGATGTCACGATACTCAATTATGACTGACAATTTTGATAAAGTGCTTGAGTGTTATTATTTTTAGCATTTTTTAATTTTTCACTCGCAATAAATATTGAACATATATATTAATATGTATAAAGTACTTTCATGTGTGCATGAGCACTCAACTCTAACGTACCACTTTAACCTCTGGAAAATAACACGCTCCTCTTGTTGAATCCCGTGGAACCGTCGATTACGATGTCAATGTAACGTCGAATCAAACCATCTTCTGCACCTTCATTGATCAAGTGTTTTTTTTCCCACTCATCCTACTCTGCGTTTTTTTCTCTTTTTATTTCTGTCACCGGCCGTATTTTCAATCTACCTCTCTTCATCCAGATCCTCCTTATTCTCACTCGATCATCATCACCCCTCAATTGGCGTCTATCAAGAGCATCGTTCATTTTTCTATATCGAATTCGTGCTACTCTCACATTGGATTGGTCATCCTTTATGGAGTTTTTTTTCTCCTGTTTTTCATTGGTGTTTTTCCCCTCGTCTTTATCGCATGCGTTTCGAAATTTCTTTTTTTATCGTGAATACACGTGGATTTTTTATTTCTTATTTTCTTTCGTATACATTCATATACTTTCACAGTTTTCTTTTTCATACTTCACATTGCGCACTGGTGTAAAAATACGTGAAAGAAAAATGAAGGTTGCAAAATGAAAAGATAGAGAATCGTAGTCGTATAATGTCGACACGACATTGCGAAACGTTGGTGGATGGAGGAGGTGCAAGTGAGAGAAGACGTATAAAAGTTGAAATGAGTGAGTGAGAGAGAAAAATAAGAGGGAGTGAGCAGGTTATCTCTGGTATTGTCCCATTGTCCGGGATAAAAGTGTTCGTCCTTCTTTCGTCCGATATGTCGTTAGAAAAAAAATGTGAGTGAGAACTATAGCGAAGTGAGAGGGAAAGAGAGACACACGAGAAATGAGAACGATGAAATAACATCGTGGAAAAGATGAAAAAAATTAGGAGAGAAAATCTGCAGTGAGATGCAACAATGCCAGCGTATAAAGCTTAAGCAATTCTTTCAATTTTCTTTTTGCAACTTTTTCTGTTTGTTTTCATTCTCCATCATCATCATAATCATCGTCATTTCTCTTCCTTTTTTCTCCGCCTTTTTCATATCATTTTTCTTATCTCTCTTCTCAATAACCTGTCTCCATCTTTCCTTTCTTCCGAGGCTCAGCAAACTCATGCTTGAAAAGGGGCCGCGTTCTTTTTTCTCTTTAGTCTTGCACCAATTTTCATTGCGTTTATGACTACCAGCATGGTTGCATTGTGCCAAAGATATCGACTTCAACAGGCTATAGAATGTGTAAAGTATGAGGGAGGAAGAAAAAAGGATGAGAGAGAATGATGGAGAGTTGAAATAGCCTACATAACAAGACAGACAGTGAGAGCACACTTTAGTCAGAATTGCATCAGCCGTCCGGTACTCTCGCTCTGTCTTTCTTTCTTTCACTTTCATACCAGTCAGCAAAGTTTTATGTTTGTACTCAATATTGAAGCTTTTACAATGCTGAATTTTGTAGATAATAACCACATCAGCTTACAGCACGACAGAGTAATGTAAGACTATTCACGTCGATATTATATCATAAATACTTTGTCGATATTAAAAGTCGTGGTATAGAAATTCGAGTAATCTCATGTGGCTATAGATACTTCATCACTTGAAAAAAGACAAGTTACTTCCTTCTATATCTCCAACTACACTTTCAATCCAAGTAACCCTCAAAGAATTTATGTGGCGACTACAATACATTCATTTGAGAGACGTGGAATTCGACAGCTGTCGAGAGAGTAGGAACCAATTACTGAATTCATTCATTCTTAATCAATGCAAATTATCACAAATTATTCAAAGTGAATACTCTCCTATTCAGACATTTCAAGTGAAATTCTTCAAATTCATTCGATTCAAAGGAATTATCAATTCATTCTACGTCCAAACATAATGACATCAAATTATGATCATTGCAACAGATGAAAAGCTTCACTTCCAATTCTCTGACCATATTTGCAATGAATTCTCATTCCATATAAAATATTTATTCCAATAAAATCATCTCTGTATAATAATCCCTGATGCGAGAATATTTCATCAACTTCAAGTCCTGTTTATTTCATCTCACATCAACATCAACTAAATTTATTCTCAATATTTTACATCATACTCAATCAATCTCAATCAATCTTCAGCGGCTTAGTCGGGCAACCAACTGACGCACATCGATAATTCTTCCCTGCGTTGTATTGACCAGCTGACGACGTCTTCGGTTCACCCAGTCATGCGTTCAGTTGAATCCCCTGTGACCACCATATATGCATCGTACACATGCAAGGTGATGGTTGTATGCAAGATATGTCGCATCCAACATCTCGCATATACAAACCATATGCTTCAATGTGCATTCGCTTCCCCTTCAGCGTATCATTCGCTCCTCTATCCCCTTCACACTATCTCATTGCGAAGTGCATCACCACGGCGTTCCCTGCGGAGAGAAACGAAGCTCTAATATCAGCTCAGAGGTTGCTCGCCAATATATCCGAGAAGTGTATGTTCTATGTATTCAAGTTCATACACGTATCTGCATGTATATAAACGCATATATAGATATATTGATAGTAATTGTGAATACGTGTACTAAATACAACAGCATAACACAACACATGTGTTGTATATGAATATTTCGAACCGCAAATAGAAATCACCAATACTGATATATTCATACAGTGGTAAACAATTTCATGCTGAAATTAACTCACAAGCGGTCTATATCTAAGTCTAATCAAATTGTGGTGTTAATGAGCAGTGTTGAATTATTGGTGACGGTAAAATTGTATTTGTAGTGAAGTCGTAGATATTGATTGGGGCGAAGACGGAAATTGAGAGAATATCAACAGTAATTAGAGAGATTTTTAGTGAATATTAATGGGAGATTTATTATGGGGTTATGGCGTGAATTGGATTTTATATTGGAGTGAAGGGATCAGTTGTGTTTGGTAGAAAATATTTTTTAGACTGCCATAGGGAATTTTGGAATGGGGATAGTGGAATAGAGGTGGAATTATCGATGAGAAATTCGATGACATGATGAAATTATGCTGGAAATTTTAGAAGTATATTAAATGAGTTCTCATTTTCGTTATGAACTATTGTGAAAGTTTGTCACGAGAAGTTTAAAGCCATTATTATGGGAGATGGTAAAGTGTATGCATCGAAATGTTAACTCTTTCAAGACTTACAAGCTTCCTAGTAGTGACATAAAATTTTCGCATTGTAAAATGAGTTGATTTTATATCGAATTAACATAAAACTGAATAGAGAACATATTCGAAAATATGCTTGAAGAAATGTAAATTATTGAAATTGACAAGAGAATTTCAATCCTCCTGTGGCTTCTGCGAATAACCTTGTGAAAATTGAGCTGTTTAGGGTATGAATAAGCCCCATGAGATTTTCCAGACCCCAATGTTGTAACCAAAGCTCGAGCTATCGAGAATAAACATCTTCATTTTCAATACGTCATGAATTTTGATTGAATCCTTCACAAAGAAGAAATAAGTCATACAACAATGGTTGCTCTATAAACGATAGGGTATGACGATGCCACATAATCATCTCCATTTTGTCGCTCTATTCTCCAACCTCCGTTCATTCCCCTGCGCATATCTTCACACACTTCCCACAATGACGATCGCATATAAAACCAAATGAGCCTAAATATTTCCCTGGTGTTATGCGAATTTTTTTTTCCAAGTGAAGATAGACATGCACGTCTGACAAGAAAGTGGAATGAAATGACGGCGAAACTAGTGAAAAAGAAACGATTCATCCACAGATATAAAAAGGGGCGAAAAATGGATGGAAAAGTAGTGTGGAACGTGAGAGATATAGCGAGACAGACGTGAGAAAGACATGGACGATGGGCATAATAAACCGAGAGGATGGACGTTGGGAGCTTTATAGTGCGTCGAGTGAGGAAAAAGAACCGACACAGAGAAACGTAGTGGAAGTATACACGTATATAATCCATAGATGCATCCATGCATAGATATATATACACATAAGCATATCCCTATATATAAAGAAGAAAGTGTTGGCTGCATCATCCCTTGGATCGTGCTTGGGCTGCAGTGGAGTTTACGAACCACGTGACGAACGAATAGTCGCCATGTTGAGAAAGTGAGAAAGAGCGAGGGTGAAGTGAGAACGCGAATGGATAGATGGAAAACGACGGCGAATGCTCACGAGAATGCCCGAGTCTCTCTTCTACCCTCTCTCACTCTCCTGCTCACTCACACACCCTGCCTCCCTCCCGCTTCAGATAAAAGCGATCAATACCCCGACGCGGTGAGCCAAAAGAGCACAAAGTTATGCACGCGGCATTTTGGGGGGTGACCCATTGGCGTTAGGAAAACCCCACGAGGCAGTGAGAGGAGCGTCACTTAAAGGAGGGACCAATGTGAAATAGAAGTGCCAATGTTGGATATAGACTGTGGGGGATGCAGGAACTATTCTGACTCGACTTCATAATGTATATACACCACGATATTCTACACCTACTTGGAACCACTGGAGTTTATCAATGGCTATGTAGATGCTCTTGAAAGTCCCTCATTTTCGTATACTCCTTACTCAATTCACTCTTTTGTCATGATCGCGTGCTTTCACAATTATTTCTTTCCGTTGCACACATTTTAGAGTGTATTTAGTTAAGTCGCTGTAGTGCTAAAGACAGATGAATATGTGTGTAGATAAGTGATGGTTGGAGATGGTGAGGGTGAGAGAAGAGGGTATGAAACAACGTGGAGGAGAGGTTGTAGTATATGCCGACGTTATGTTTGGGTTTGGAGAAATGGAGATAGCGATGGAGATAGAACGATAGAAGTTGGTGTGCGCTGGTATCTGCCGCGTTTATACTGCGGTACGATGCAAATCGTTCTCTGTGTCAGAGTGGGGTTAAATAGTTTGACGACCCTCCACACTACACTATAGTTATAGTAAATGAAGGAGACAAGTTGGTGGAAAGCAAAATAGAGTCAGAGAGATTAAAGCACGCATTTGATTATCATGGTGAGCCAATGAGAAGATGACGTATTCAAATGATCTTACTTTAGTTGGAGATAAATTGATGACTAGCATGCACGTGACATCTTTCCTTTTAATTACCGGTATTATCGTTATGCTGCATAGTTTTCTCTGCAAAGAGGTGTTGTAATGTCTTATGCAGTGATTCGTTATTATTGAGAATTGTTTAGTTGATGCAGCAATTTTTTTTCTCTTCTTTTCTCTGTATTTACTTCGATTTAACTTTTCTGACGCGACAACGTGCGATGCTTAATCAAATTTTTTCAGCTGGATGAATATAAGTTTAGGAAATGATTGATTACGTGGACCGATATTTATTTAAAGTCTAATCGATGAATGATTTGTATTTTATGTGGTGCGCTCTGTATTCAATGTCCTCGCCACAATTAATTATTTTGTTCGGGTATAGTTTTTGTTTGTGCAATTTGTTCGATTAGTTTGGTATGTTGATATATTTCACAACAAAGTAATGAATGAGTGTGCAATTTGTTTGAAGTATTTGTTGTTCTGTTGAGGTATTTGTATGTGTGATTTTAGTTTGATGTTAACCACCAAGTCAAGCGCATACAGAGCTTTCCCATTCATATCTATTGCCATATTGTTTTATGGGAGTATTTGTGTGCGTTGCGAATCTATATGTTGTTACACAGTAGGATAAAGTGTGATGGAAATGAGAATAGTTTCGAGTAATTCAGGTAGAGAGGTAGATAAACGTGAAGGAAAAAATGTCATTTGCCATGAGTAAGTGTCGTAAATAATTGTCATAGTTGGGACAATGCCTCATGAATATTCACTAGTTCAAATATTTTTTATAGAGATAATGGACATATTTTGTTTGTGATAAATTGTTTAACATTGTATAATTGTGTTGCGAGTTTGTGTGGTCTCTCGAAAATTGACTTATCGATTTGCAATTATTGTGATGGTTAATTTCTGTATTTATTCATAAAATATGCGTATTTTAAAACAATTCACTTAATGGATATAGTAAACTTTGTTAAAGATTGAATGCAAATTGAAAGGGTATACTGAAATGGAGCCACACACGATGACGTCGAACCCACGTTTTACCTGAAACGCTGCCAAAACTGTGCAAAATGGAGCATAATTGTATAAAAACAATTTTGTAGAGCATGAAAAATTTCTGAAAAAATTTCTAGAGAGCAAATATCTGATGTTGATAGTTTGGACGTGACATGCTGTCAAACTTTTATAAAACAAATATTTTTTTTGTGATCGATAAATTCTATTTGTGTTGCCATATTTTCACGATGCTTCAATCATCCTTTTCGGTGTATAGTTGGATTAAAAATAATGAAAGCGCAGTCTCACGAGAGTTTGAACTATAAAAAACGAGAATTTCTGATCGAAAAAGAGAGGACATGGTATACCTGTCACTGTATATCGAACTATTTAATTAGCATCACTCACAAACCTCGCAATATAGGTCAAAATTATTTATTATTATACTAAATTGAAAAATAATGAATGCAAAAAAATGTGATTATTGTGAAACACATGAGCGACAATATAACGAATGTCTGACCATATTGACAAGTACTACTGAAAATTTGTATTAACATTTAATCCCGAAAATATTCATGAAATCGTTGCGATAAAAAATTCTCACAATTTTGATCATATATCATTCAAAAATAAATTATTACATTTTCATACTGTCACGAAGTTACGGTATTTTTATGGTCATTTGCAAATCGATACTCGATTATGTATCGCAAGATATTCCACTTCATCTATAAATAAATGTATGTAGAAACGAAAAAAAAAAGTTTCTCACAACATGTGAATATAACGTGTAACAACACTTCTTCATTTTTGCTGTTCGTTCATGCGATAGGTATAAATTCTCCCTCACACGAGATTTTTTTGCACCAGCTCTTAAAGAATCTCCTCACACCCACACTCAAGTTTATATACAAGCGTGTATCTAATCTTATAAAGCGCATCGCGATTGGATTTGTGTGATCAGGGGTTGTATAAACGTTTATGTGCGCGCGTGTGTGGATGTGGTAAAAGCATGAGGAGGCCATAAGGGCTTGTTCCTCATATAAGAATCGATATGACTTGATCGAGAGTAAAAAAAAACGAGGGGTGATCTTATATAGGTGTATAAGACGAGCGAGGAGAGAGGGTGTGTATGTGTGGATGAAACATGGTGCGCTAGTGAAAGAGGGGGGCGAGAAAGAAAAAAAACGAGATGAGACCACGGGGTTTCTTCATTTCAGCGGTGAATACGCCGTGGGGTTTCGTGGGATTTGCCGCACATGCTCGCGATTCGGGGATCGATCCATGGAGGCTCGTGCAAGAATGGAACGGCGCAAGCAAGAGTGAGTGAGATTATATGAAAAGGAAAGAGAGGAGAAAAAATTTACGTCTGACGCCTCAGAAGACACGGTGTGATGGTGGATGTATCTATATGAGTCTCCTCGAATGTTCAGGTCTGCTCCGTATGTTGGAAATGGCCACAGCGAAATGGCGTTGTTACATTTTTCTTACTGATCCACTCACTTTTTCTCCTCTCCGTTTCTTGCTACGTCTTTTCATCTTCGAGTTTCGTTTTTATATACTTTTACATAAGCATGGTCAAAGTCACTTTTGGTGCCATATACGACCACATTTTTACACTACTTTTACTGCTGATGTGATCAGAGCTCATACGTTTTATCCATGGGATTTTCTGATTGCATCAGCCATATTCATATTGCATTACATGGTGCTATGTAAAGTTCTCGGTCGAGGTATACTTGCGGAATGATATAAAATTCGAATTTTAGCACTTTTTCACTTGAATCCCTCTTGCTCTTGAGAATTTCCAGAAAATAACACGTACGGAATTTGGATTAACTTCCGTAATGACTTGGAAGAAGCCAAATTACCAATTGATAAAGTTTAAAGACAATTTCAGTGCTATTACGCATTATCTGTTGGAAGATAAAATTTTTGATGATGAATATGTTTATCTTCCAGTCTTCTTCTCATTTTTGTCTGCAGTATAATATTGAATGAAATGCACATTGAGATAAGTTGTGAAATAGAGCAGTCAATTAGAGCTGATAAAGAGAATATCAGATATTTTATTTTCCATATGAGGATTCTCTCAACGAATACATTTCTAATTATTCCCCTGTTTTTTTCATCTTTTTCCTGTACCATCTTCATACATGTATACATACCGTATCGCGTTTCTGTAGCGCTCACATTCATCCGCTGTCAGTTTAATATAGTTGAGTACAAGAGGGAAAAAATAATCTGAGGGAAGGTAAAAGAGACGGGCGAGTGTGCCTCGTGTTAAAGGCGTCTCTATCAACTTTCCCGCAGGGGCCTTTGCCAGTCTCTCTCCCTTGTGGGACGGTTGACGCTTCTCTTATTCCCTTCGCTTTGCATTCTGACGGTTGCCGCAGTGGCGCTGTATTAATCGCAGTAGAGTATTGTTTGCGATATTCTCGGGTCGTTTAGTCGTCTCCAACAATTACATTACGCTTGACGAATAACTCGGTTAATTATCGTTCATGTCAACTTGAGCTTTATTTTTTATTTTTTTATTGTTTTTATCTCAGTATTTTTCTTCTCTTCTGTTTTCTATTTCACTTCATGGTATTAATTATAAACTTTGCTGTTGTTCTTTTGCTTCAGAATATTTCTCGTTTCACCTATTGAGTTACACGTACTCAATTATATGATGTTAATACAATAGTTTGTTCAACGTAATATATTTAATATCAGAATAATATGAACTGCCAAGTTGTTATGAACAACTTGTACGAATGAAGGTTGAACAATACACACATTCGTGGTACATCTTCATGATAAATATCTCTTGCAAGACATTGAAGTGAATGCCAAGCAGTTTATCGTTGATTCTCAAAGTTATGTTTCATGATTTGAATCGTTTATTTCCTCTGTAACTGCATCGTAATATCTATGTACAATTGTAAAATAGAAAGGTTGAAGAGATACACTACCCAAAGATAGAATAGGAGAGTATAGATGTGGTGGAGGAAACCGAGGAAATCCAGTGGCATTTCCGTTTAGCTATTAGCTTCTAACTGTTACGAATGATATCCGGATTCGAAGGCTACTGTACAATATACTGAGTTTGAGTTAGAGTTTATTCGAGGAAATATGGGGTCATCCACTACTTTATCCGTTCAATTTTACATGGTGTCAAGAACTATTTTCTTTGAATTCGAATTTAATAGACAACGCACACTCCTCCATGACAATTCATTCAAATCAATATACAATAAATATCAATTTCCTTTCACTGATATTCCATTATTTGAATTCCATCAATTCACCATTCTCTTGGAGCACAATTAATATCGAATGCCGCAATATTACAACCTCGTCGCAGTATATTGTCGGTAATTTACATCATGAGTTCACGTTAATTCCATTTGTAATTAGTGAAGCCAATTTCAACAAATATCAAGCCATGAATTTAATAAATATTAAGAATAGCTGACGAGTGCATTGGTAAATTCTGCCACTATTTTTAATTTATTCTTTCATTTATGTTCAAAAATGTTTTTATAAATATTCGGAAATGAATTTATGATGATGGATGCATGTTACATTATGTCAGTGTACATGTCACAGTTGTGATGTGAGATAAATGAAACGATGTGAGCGTGTCAACTTGAAGTATTCCCATGCGATATACAGTCAGGCGTCAAATGCATTGCACAAACATGAACAGAATTATCATATTAACATATGTATATATATTTATATATAGATATATGCAACAAATGTTTATATTTGCATCTGTATTTGATAGGTGCAAGGCGCAGAATTGAATGCCAGATATTGCCACTTATGAGTATTCATCGACTCTCAATGCATCTAATGAATTATTCCAATTTATGTTTCATCAATAATGTTTCGTTTGCATCTTTTGATGTCGTTATTGATTACTGTTTCAACATTGTCAATTGGTCACACGTTCAGCAATGTGTTATTGTATTTGGTTAAATAAATGTTTGCGTTCTTCACTCATAACTCGAGTATGTGGTCATTACATCAACACCATATAATTAATTGAAAGTTGATGATTAGTAGGGAGGTCACATTGTTGAAGTAATACATGCAAACTCTCTGAGGAGACTTGTATTCTACTCTCTAATTTCTATAATTACTGATGAATAGGGAAACGATTGCGTTTCATCGGATAATGATATTGAGTGAGATGGTGATACTTATTGTGTGATTTTATTGAATGTGCGCGCGAGAATTCACGAATTAATTTATAATTTATCATTGAATTTCAAGAGTTGTTTATTGTGATGCTGTTGAGAAGTCATCATCATTCAATATCTCTTTTGAATTTAGATTTCGTGTACTGTTCCTTTCTTTTTTGTATCGTTTGATTCATCCCTGTCTCAATGGCACATTCATTAGAGTTTGTTATCTACCTATTCATCATTAGAGTGAGTATGGGGGAGAGTTCATTTGAAGTTTCAGTTCAGAGGATACGTTACCCGCGGGATATATGTTGGCCAATGTTAATCACATGTATAAGTTTACATGAAATCTGAATGGCCATAAGCGCTTTCAACACAGACATTTATTGCTAAATATACGATTTTGCTCAGAGAAATGCATACTGCAACAGTTTCGCTATATTTAATCAACCGCGAATGGCTTTGTTGTGTGAAATCGTGATAAATACCGGTCGGCAATTGGATTACCAAATAGAAATAACACTACAATTTCTTTCATTATTTCAAGGCAACAGAAAACGCGATTATGAATCATTTGCCAGTGAATTCGATGTATTGAACTCACAGTTGAGATTGTGTTGAAAAATTATTACGAGTCCATATAATTAGAGATTTGGAACCAAATTTATTCGCAACTACATCCCTGTTGGAGGTGATCATTGAAAAATTCACTGTTCATATAAATTTCGGGCCATCATTGATGTTCCTTATATCTTCTTGATTTCATCTTTTTTGTGAGCTATATAATACAGTTATAACACATATGATGTGGTCAGGTACTTAACAAAAGTGAATTACTACTGATGCTTTTCACACAGATTCATTAACTATCTAACGAAACCATTAGTCAGAGAATAATCAACGATTTTAATTGAATGTAAATCATTTATTGATCAAACAGATGCTTGACCAGATTAAATTTGTGATTTCATGAAGCATGGGATGTTTGATGGGATTTTCAGATACGAATTTTTACATAAATTATGATGTAACGGACAAATGAAAAATCAAAGGACTTTGCTTTCGTGAATGCTTCAGTTATTTTCAACGGTTGAACAACTAGTGCATAGTCGATAGAACATTTCATCCATTAACTGCATAGCAACAGTCATTCTCTTCATTAAATTCTTCTGGGTGACATGTAACAAGAGTGAGATGAAAGATGAAATGAAATTCGTGCGGAAATTGTATGAGGAATTATGAAGAATTTTTATTGGTCCATCGACGAAATGTCGAGTGTGAATATTGATTTAATTCTTCTTTGTTGTGTATGGTTTAGAGCGACGGTCACAGCGTATGACAGCACGCAACATTTCATACATTTATATGAATATGTTCATGTGTACAAATAATATCAGTAAGCATAAAGGACCCCGTCGTTGCTCGTATTATATTTCACGCTGTATTATATAACATATATTTCGTTGTCACCAGAGGAAATAAAGTGAAAACAAGCTGTTACTTGACAAGATGACAAAAGAGATTACTTTGATAAAAAAAAAGGGGGAAGTCTTGAATATACATGGCAAAACTTGAAGAAACAAATGGCGGACATTTAATTTATTTCTCATAGTTTTTTTTTTCATTTTTTTTCCTTTTTGCTCGTTCCTAGTTTGTTGGTTTTTCCTTTTTTAAGTTCATTGTCAAGCCTTTGTTATACACGTATTTTAATTCATGGTGAATACAATGTGCACAAAGATAGACGCATATCCCAATTTTCGCAAGCGAGCTTTGTCAAGTAAGCAAAAATGCGGAGGAAAAATTAAAAAAGAACATGGAAAAAAAAAGTTGTGATAAAAAAATACAGGAAAGCCATAGAAAAGACACGCTGTGAAGGTACGTGTATGGTGTGTATAGTGAAATGAGTGGTACACCCGGCTTTTTTGTCCGGCGATATGAATATTGATAAAAAAGAAAGTTTGGACAGAGGGTCGGGATGTGACATTGGGCGTGAGAGCAAGGGTGATGGTTTACACACAAGGAAATGCGGAAAAATGTGTATACGAAGAGATGGGGGGGGGGTATCAGTGTTAGTATCCATATATGTATATATGAGAGAATGACAGAAAGTGAGAGGGAAAGGGGATGCGTCAACTAACGAAGCGTGAAGCACGTCGGACTAGAGCGTCTGGCGCGCCGCGAGAGATCGACTCGAGAGGAAAGCCGATGAGGTTTTTTGGTTTTTTTTCCAAAAAAATATTCACAAAGCTCCCGTGGGATATTGATGGTATATGGCAAGTCTATCATATATGGGTGGTGTGTTATTTGCGATTGTGGTAGAGAATGATGAGGAAATGTATACCTGTAGATATTCAATATCGTTTTTTTCCTGCATCTCTGGCGCACCCGCGCTTTCTTTGGCTTTTCTCCACGCTCTATTTTCAAATATCGATTGTATAAATTGTGTATTGGCGTCAGGTCATTGACTTGTATTGGATATGCATTATATTTGGCAATTTTAATCCCTCTTTCATATATTCCATTTGAGAAGTTTCGATTATCAAATCAAATTAAACTGAATGGAGTGAGTCTCTGTTTTGGCATATCGAAAAATATTCGTTATTTTGTAAATTATCTCAAAGCCAACCAATGAAATATTACCAAATACGATCGGCATTTGTTTTTATTTATTCCTTTTATGTATTATTGGATGAAATAATGAGTACAAAAATGGTTGTGCCAAACGCCATGGCCATTGTCTCTCACAATAATCCGAATAATGATCGCTCATTATTTCGTAAACGTACAAGAAACAGAAACGCTTTGTATATTAGAGGGTATTATCATGTGATAATGAGAGGAATATATTTCCATCAGTATATTCACGTACAATTAGTTCACATGTATATGAATGAACCGGTTATGAGTGTGCGTAAAAAGGCGGCGCTCTATCCCTTATCCTCCGATGTGTACTCATCTGTGCTTACTTCGAGAGTTGTATTGTTATTTGTCGGTGAACCAAGCTCGCTCTCTTCCTATCGTTATTCATTCACTCAACTATTTTTAAGCTCCAGCGCGTTTGTTTGGGCGTTGAGTTACATTGCAAATACTAAAACCAAGTTTTATTATTTCTCTTTTATCTCCATTCTCGTGTTTGCTTTTAATGAAAAAGAAATGCATTGAAATAATTCAACAGTTTCACTAAAGTAACTGATAAAAATATTTTTATCAAATTCAAAAGATTAACATTACTAACTTTTGCATACTGAAAGTTCATCTGGAATACGAAGAGATTATACAAATGTGCAGATGTTCGTCTCACACTTTTTGCTCATCTCATTAATTATGTACGAACTTGAAAGCCTTTCTCAAAATAATCCCCTCGTCTAACTTGTCGTAAAATCAATTTGCTTTTATATATATCAGTATGTCCTATACAGCTTGTTGTTCATTTAAATTCTATATGCACATACGATCCAACATCTCTGTAATCTGTCTTCAAGTGGAGAGTACCAAAGTTGTTACGGAAAAAAAGGGTCTTCAAGTGTCTTCCTTGACATTTTTTTTCTCCCCCGCTTCCTTCTTTTTCATTCTCGTTCTCTATCTCACTATGTTACGTTCGACAATTCGAGAATGTGCCTGTGAACCAACTCCTCTACTCCTCGACGAGTCGATTGAGTGGTTGAATGTAGTAGACTCTCAACATTCCTCAGCATTCCGCCGATCGAACTTATTCTTTCTCTTTATTATGACCATACAATTCAATGATTGGCTCTATCTCTCTGATAGTTATATCGAAAATTTTAATTATGCGTTCACTTGCCCTACATATTTTCTTGATAAATTATTCCATTTTCATCATGATATCACAATGAAATATAGAATTGTTGCGGCTATAATGTGAAATAAATTCTCATTCAGATTGTTCTTGTATTATTATTTTACATTTTCAATTTGAATGACGTCTCGTTATATCATCAATTATCCATCAATCAGTAATCGATATTATTCTCTATTATCTTCCTCAAGAGCTTCACTTATTTTTAATCGAACTGATACGACAGCACATCAAATGAATATCGTTTTACTTCCTCCAATTTTTCTCCATTGCATCAACATAATGCACCCAGAAAAAATTCATCCCAAAATATAGAATACGCTGTTGCACTCCACTATTCAATAATTTCTATTCACGAATTATCTGCAAGCACAAAATCGATATTACAATAAAATATGAAAATCAACGCTCATGCAACAAACAAAACAATTATTTCTCCTCTTCTTATTATTCTTTTGATCCTCTTCTTTTTCATTTGGCATATCGCTACCGGCGAGTTAAATGTATGATTACATTACAACTACGTACTGCTTACGTGTTCACCCTCACTCACCCTCTTATTTAAATCCCTCGACAGGAGGTGACGGTGGTGGCAATAGGGGCGGTTTAGAGAGGGGTGGCGTCACAGGGGTTTGAAGTCCCCGAGAGCCCGGGAGGTCGCTTGTGAAACCCGGCTGCATTTGGCGACTGCAATATAGAGAGAGGACGAGAGAAATGGTGCGCAAGATAAACGAGAATGGAGCGTTGTGGATAGCGAGAAAATGCGAGAGGGAAATAGAGAGTTGTCAGTAAATATATATATGTATATATGTATTAAAGGTGGTGAAGAAGAGAGAGAGAGAGAAGGATGGAGAGAGATAAAGGAGACGAAGTAGGTTTGAGTAAGAAGGTGGAACAGACACGGGGAGTTAGTACAGGAGGGAGAATCAGAGGAGGGTCTCATTAGGAGCTCTAACGACCCGAGTGCAGCCCCCTATCAACGTCTCGAGCTGAATCACTCACTCACCATCTCTTTCTCTCTTCTATTCTTGGTCGCCTTCATCATTGAGCTTTGCGCTCAGTCTATTCCAAGTCACCAACGACCCCGTCGTCCGCGCATATCACGGTTATTGCGTTCTCTTTCTTCGTTTCATCCCCCTCCAGTACTTTCACCAGCATCCACCATTTTATATATCTATGTATACATATAAATTCGTTCCTTCCATTGCACTCTTTATTCCTCGTGCCCTTCCAACCGCGATACCTGATCCGAAAGTCAAATGCACACCAACTTATTCTGTGAGTTGTCCCGCCGCGTTTTCCGTTATTTTCTGTGTGTTCTCTCGCTTTTTCATTTTATTTTTTTTCTATGCCTTGAATTGTAATTATTCAGAATGTATCTCAACGTATGCTGACAAAAAGTCTCTTGTGTAATTAAGTTTTATTTAATTAACGAATGGGTGAAGGGAAATGCGGGAAAATTAGAGGAGGATTTTCTTACAGAATCAATATTGAAACAACATTATCGTGAAGAGTAATAATGATGTTGAGCTAACGATAATCCTGCTGGAGAATTTTTGTACTAATGGAATATGAAAGGAAATGTTTACCAATTTGAATAAAGTTCTCACGAGGTTATGTTCATTCATGTTGAATTTGAACATTTCTTGATCTTAACAGAAATTATCGTGAATTCACAGATAATAATTCATTATGGGATTCAAAGTAGTGAACTATTATTGAGAGATGATGTAAATGTGAGTTTGTTGCATCATGAATAATTTATGTATTTGGTTGGTATGAACCAACTAATTTCATTATCTACTAATGCCAACATCTTTCGGGCCTAGTTCCTAAGACTTCATACACAAAACAACATGGAAGCATTACGATTACTTGTTGTATGCACCGTCAAGTATGCAACGTCAGTGAAACTGTAAGCCAACATATATATGTGTATATGTGTATTACTGGAAAACGTAAATGCGTGAGGGTATTTGCAAGGATGTAGATATATATGAACACGACAGAACTGCACAAATCCTTCGCATTTGGATTTCGTGACGTGCATGAGACACGATGCAACCATCCATGGGTTCCACATATCCTGCATCACATCCACATACATATATTATGTACATGTGTTTGAAGACATGAAGTTGAATTTCCGTACGAATGCAAAGCAACATCACTAAACCTTACTGTATATTTCACCTTACACATACACAAGGTTTTAAGATTTACTTTCTATATATATTTATCATTCTTTTTGCCTTTTTTTTTACTTATGAAGTGGAAAAATGTGAGGAGAACTTGTCGTTTATTTTCTCTTTATTTCTTTTTGTTAAGCTTCATGTTATACATTTTTCTGATTCTTCTCTCTTGTCGCAGTATGCGAGTGTGTGTGTGTGTGTGGGCGACGCACAAGATTCGCATACTCACAAAAATACTGGCTGGAAATGGTGGCAGTGGCTGAAGAATATATATCCACGTTTCTCTTACAGTTTCCCTGAGGAAAAGTAAAATTTACTGTGAGGAGGGTCCTGAAACATATCGTGTGTTCACACATGTGTACATCTATGGATAAATATATACCTTTACATACATATTTAGATGTATATAGAGGCAAACGGTATACAAGGAAATAAAAATAGGGGAGAATGTGGGTGTTACTTTGAGTCCAGGAGTATACATTGTTGCTTTTACTGCGTCACGTTAATGTACATGTTGGGAGAACACGTTAGGCCTTTCTTCACTGGCCACTTGAGGGTTACACTTGCGCCATACTTACTTTCCATGTCTTCCACCCTGTAGATATTACACAGATATCTCTGTATTTATTTATCTATTTATATAAGAATAAATATGTACGTTCATTTTATCTCGATTTTATTATTTTTGCCAACAAGTGTGCCAATGTCTGCGGTCTACAACTGATGATAGAGAGAAGCGAATTGCGAAGCACACGTCGTAACGATCAGCGGTTAGTGCGAGTGACGACATGACGACCATGTCGATTCATGGTACCTTGCTGAGTGTTGCTGCACCTTGCGGTTGACTTTAAATATTTTTTTGCTCCTTCTCTTTTCTTTTCATAATTCTTTCATCAATAATTCTTGGTTATATGATACTGACAAATAATTTCACGTTTCGAATTACACTTCTGCTATATATGAACTGCGTGTGTATATTGGAGATTCTTATGAGTCAATGAATCAATGGAGATTCATAAATTAATTAAGAATATTGATAATTGATATTTTCATTGCTATTTGTAATTTGATGAAAGTTTATAATTTATTCATGACAACTTGATAATGGTTAATTATTATTATGTGAGTTTTCTTTTCTTCTGCCTTTTATTCTTGATGATGACGAAATGTTTTTAAACGTTTGCGCTTTTTATTGGATTCTTTTTACCATTTGTCAGCACTTAATGCTTATCTACGAGTTGAATTTTTTCACGTTTTCTTACAGAAAAAAATCAAATAAAATATTATGTGTAGGAGGAATTATTCGATGAGTTTTTATTCAAGTTAAAAAAATTTATTCACTAATGATTTTAAGTGTAGAAAATTTATTGAATCATTGTGAAGAGATGACACTATTTGTGAATTCATTGTGATTATTTAGATTATTAATTGTTTTACAGTGTGTATAACTAATGACATCGTTTTTTGATATTAAAATTAGAATATTCCATCTCTAATTCTGTATGTTGGCTAGGCATTACCCTCGGGACTTCCGGAAGCTCTATAATTATACTAAATATATCGCACTATTCTAAATGTTGTAACGTGTAACCGTATATCTTACACAGACTCATACATGAGCAAAGCGGATCACACTTTAGTCAAATTTCGTTCAACATTACTTCGTGTTTTATTAAACCGTTAGATAATCAGACATAACCTACAATTTAAAAAAGCAAAATGAAAAATTACTAAAATTATTAAAATTTTTCCAAGAAAAAGCGATCGATAACGTTGCAATTTTCTACGCACCGAGAATTATCAAAAATTTCTAAGTGTTTCCCATTCAGTTTCAACAATTATGAGAATAAATTTTACCTATAAATCATGAGTTCTAAAAAAGTGACTTTTAGAAAAGTTGGGAGAGCCGTCAACATATTTTAACTATCACTCAAAAAAAAGTCTGTGGTAAAATGTTTATGAATTTATATTCATCCTCTAGGATGATATTTTTCATTAAAAACAGTATATAATAATGAAGAATAAATAAATAAATATGCAATGAAAAATCGTAAAGTCGTGAAACAACCGGGCTCGTCATTTATTCTTCCCAGTATATAATTCCACCGTCGATTATGCATATATATGTTTATATGAATAAATAAATTTTGTATACATTTGTATGCGATTGAAAAGAGCTCTTGCACGTGCGCTTGGATGGTTAAATTGCATCTTAAAGATATATACCCACACTGTTAATAGATATATATACTGGATAGAAAGAGGTATATATTTCTCCATGTCGCCATAATTTTGGATTATGAATGAACCGGTAGCAAATAGAGACATATATTATAATTTGACCACACGTTTTTGAGATTAAAGAAAATGAAAGTGCAATCTGTTTCTACATAATCTCATACGACTGTTATTTCTTGTCAGTTTTGATATATTTATTGAGATTTGGATAAATAAATATATTATAATTAAAACTCGATAGAAAATTTAATTCTTTCAATTATCAAACAGCATTTCATTTATATAATCACAAAATTATGCAATCAAATATTTCAATATTTCGTTTCATTCATTTTTCTTTTTTTTTGTGAATTCAATACACAATGAAATATTTGTGCAAATAAATTATTGCCGGAAGCAGCATCAGAATGGTAGAAGCTCTTCTTTCACTCGATGAGAACGTTAAGCATGCATTGAGAATGCAGATAAGGTAATCGATTTGAGATTGGAATCTCGCATGTGTGTCGAGTAAGTAATTTTTTTATTTATTTTACTTCCAGTTTCTTTTTCTTCCTCATTTCTCCCTACTTTTTTTTTAAATCTCCCGCACGCCGATGAACAAACGGTATTGCAGCAATTCAACCTGCATGAGATCAAAATTCCTTCAACAAAAATCGCGTAATCCGCATCATTCACAATGAACAAAGAGAAATTGGATCCTATTGCTAATGCGGGATCAAATTAAATTATTCCCTCATTGTTTTCAACCTTGCTACGATACGAAGTGTCAAAAGTTTTGTCTCATTGGAGAAAAATTTCATTTGAACATTAATTTCAAAATTCTCCATTTTCAATGAACATGATCCATGATGAGAATAATCCTCTTCCAATTATTATCCCACTGAATTTTTCCACAATAAAGCCATTAACAGGAAGGAGAATTGACACGACCTGTAATCGACCACAAGAGTTTACCAACGAGATATTACAAAGATACGAAAGTTCAAAGGTGCCGCTTGTATTGCCACAGACACACATAAACTTGCGCACATTAGATCCATCGTTTTTCACAATTGCTTCACGTATGAACATAACTGCGCGAGTGTATTTTCTATAACACGCGTCGTGGGGTATTGTCGGAGAATACACCACAGTAAAACGAGAATTAGAGAGAACTAGAAGAGAAAAAGAATATAGACAACTAGTTCTATACCTGTACGTACTCTCCTTCCTCCCGTCTCCAATGCTTTCTATCTTCTTCTCAACTTCTTCCTAACTTCTTGCAAGAAACCGCAATTTTATTTCGGCCTCTTCACCGTTCAGTTCCTCGCTTCGTCTTTCTTCCATGTCGTCTTATTTCTCTTTGCGTTCCTCTCAATTTCTTCGCGTCTTTTCCATTCTCGTGTTCTCTCGTGACTTTATAACCAACCTAAGACTGCACCACACCATCAGCCGAGCACGACTCGTTTTGCAGTTTCTCTGCAGTTCTCTTCTCTTGTTCTTCTTTTTCGTTCTACTGCTGGGGTTTTTTTTTTGATTCATTCTTTTTTTTCTACTTACTATCCTTGTGCAAACATTATTTCCGATTTTACGATATTTATGCAAACATTGCTCGTGATTAGTTGCAAGTATGTGCATTGAATGTGTAAGTCTCGTAGACATTTAACGTTATAAACTTGATTGGACTTGTTGGTTTTTCTTTATTGCATTTTGTTCTTGTGTATGTCAGGTTGGTCCTGTTTTCATTAATTTGTTCAATTTGTTTTTATATCAATGGCATATTATGACGTGTAATTAAATTTATCTCTTCCGTCAGTGGCTCATTCTTTTTTAATCTTCTTATGAATACTGTACATATGTCAGACAGACTCTACTTCGTATCTTACTTCCATTATCATCGTCTTGACTTTCATTCTATCGTGAAACATCATTTTTCGAGTGATATTTCGAATATTTAACCTCACAAATTTAATTTTAAGGAGTAGAAATTATTTTTAAGGAGAACAAATATTATGTTACATTAGAAAATTATGAAAAAATATTTTATGCTTTGATTTTTTCCCTTAATTTACCATAAAAAACAGAAAATTTTTCTGTAGACAAAGGAAATATTTTACTGTATAAATAATATTTTTTTTTCAACCCTCTGAATGAACATTTACATAGAAATGTAACGAAGGAAATTGCGGATGTCAATATGTATCACGTGGAACATATATTTGTCGATAGTTAAAATCATAACAGTGCGTAGAATATTTTTTGTTTGAATTCTTCTCTCATAGCATTGCACAGAGAAAGATCCCTCGGGGTTGTCGTTAATTACTGGAGTAATGACTCGATTGCTATGGCAGTGGTGTAAAGGGATGCTGTGACGGGACGAAATATATTGAGAGGGAAACATTTGTGTTCATATCCACATTTTACCTCGAGGCAGTAAACTCATGCGTATGTATATGGCCAGGTGCAAGAATCATTTTCTTGCCTGGAGAAAAATTCCATGCGCACTTCATGAGAAATACACAGTGAGAGTGACGACGCTCATAACCTTAGGGCTATTATATATATATACGTGCTTGAATGCCACCATAATAATTACACAATTAGCACGGACATTGAAGATCGTGTGTCTTTATATAATAAAAATGTCCACCCGTACTTTTACTCTTGTTGGATTTAATTGAAATTTTGTCACTTTAATAAATTTCCATGTGATACTATTAATCAAAGTGTCTGGAGATTGTTTTATTATTCATTTTATTCACTTTATCATGAAGCAATGACAGTTTTATATGAATATGATTTGCCGAATTTTCAAAGGAAGATAAGAGGTGTAATAAAATTAATTTTCAATTTTTTTTCTGTGAATATTCAGGTGGATTAATAAATTTTTCATCAGGAGTGAGTTCAAAAAATTTGGCAAACATTCCATCTTCATCCTCGCTAGACATGATGTGGGAATTTCATTAATTAAACTGGGAAATTTGTCTTGGATGTTTTTTCCCAGTGAATAAAATCTCACAATAAAGAGAATTTTTGTTAGAAATTTCGATAAAAATGGCCAATTAAATTATTATCATTCTCTGAAGATTTTCATGACTCAATCAGTGGGTGGTAATACATTCATTCATAATATAAAATTTACTGAAGACCCACCCACATTTCTATATAGAGAAACATGCCTGATGCGAATTTTTCACGCACGATTATCCGATCTCTGCGTTCAGGCACGCGCATATCTACATACATACACACATGCACATAATATAGACACGACCCACATGAAAACAGGGCACTCGTTGTCGTGCATATTCAACAAACGAACTGCTGCAGAATGTGAATGAAATGTAAACTGCAGATTGACTCAACACAATTCCAACACGATTTTTCATATTTTTCTCTTCCTAATCATCAGAATTTTTTTTCTTTCCTATGACTAATTCTCCATTTGAAAAATTTCCATCAAACACACATGAGTATTTACTTTTTTTTCCATGAGTTTATATTCTTCATAAAAAATTTGAAACGCGCGTAGTAATTTGTTATCGAACAGAAACACTCGCGCGTCGTGTTTGTGTGAAGATTTAAAAATAGAGCAACCGAATGAAAAGATTTTTCTGTATCTTTCTCTCATATGTTTCAATCCTGTTTTTTTTTTCTTGTGTATTTGTATATGTTGCTAATGCGCACGTACGCATTGGCTGAGATAATCGGCTTAAATCAGAGTTAAACACACCTAAAGCATTAATGATCAAATTGATATTTTTAGATGTACACGATCAGACACTTAATTCTTATCTTCTTTGGTTATTGGTTATAATTCATAAATTTCACATAGAGTATATTCGATTATTGAATATAAATTGAATCCCACACGAGATAAATCACACTCACCGTACATCAATCCCCGCCAATTTTTTGCTGGCTCCTGATACCTGTTAACGGGAAGCACAATCTTTGGGGGCGGTGGACACGGTTTAAATACAACCATACATCGCACGCACTTCCGTTTAGTGGGCGTTGAAATCGCCGGTTGTATGTGTACGTACGCCTTCGTTGGATGTTTCACCGTAGTTCGCGACGATGTGTAACCCACGTACTTCGAATATCTTTTGAAACGTTTTTCATCATTATCCACCAAATCAATTTCACTTTTGTTATAATTTTCAAATTTATCCCGCCATTTTTTAATTCTTTTGTTGGAAATAAAATGTGAATTGTTTGTATCATTTGATAATGTATAAAAATTTGGGTTATGGAAATTTAGTTGCGAATTTTTAAGCAATGATGAATATTTATACAACTCGGGATAATCATCATGATGATGACGATGATGATGTTTTTTTGAATGGGTTACAGGTGGACATAGAAAAAATACAACTCCAAGGGCGAAAATGCCCCGAGTCCACAAAGTCCAATTTCCAGGGTACATCGCTACCCCATAGTCAAATATTTAAGCGCCCCCTCACACAAAACCACATCGACTTCATTTTCAATTGCTAAAATTTTTTTTTCTGACATTGATTAACATGTTTTATCATTCAATTTCAAATTTATTCTCACACTATTACACCGTACATTGCGTCAATCCATCGAGAACACTCACGATCCATTGAAAAATATTCACAGGAAAATTCGATAAAAGTGAATAAATGAACAGAAAAAATTGGTTGAAAAATATTTTAGGGACAATTTTTTCTTGGTGGATTTTTTTCGGATTAAAATTTTTTTTCTCCCCTCGACGATGAATGGAAATGAAACAGTGGTTCTGAGGTGGCAGTACCTGATTCGAGCGCAGCTCGCGAGACACTGCGGCCACGCTACCATTACCATTAGCTCCAGCATTTGCCCTCTTTTCATCTCCGTCTTGTTGCGTCGTTCGTTTCCCACTCGTCGCGCGAGCTCAAACCCAACAACGTTTATATATATATACAACACAGTGTATACCTTGTATAATACCGCGCGCGAGCCTGTCTTGAATTCTCTTCAGAATTGAAATCATATACAATCTCTATCAGTAATTCATTCTTTCTTCATTTTATTTTTTATTTTTATGTTCTCTCTACTATTTTCTATTATGTATTCATATCACATACGCTCCATATGGTTGCGTGTTTACATCGACACGTGGGTGTAAAAGCCCAGAAAATATTCGAAAGATTTTAGACGGCACAATCCGAAATACTTTGAGAGTTAACATTCGATACGTCGATCGGTTTTGATTGATTGATTATGACAATTTATACCGAGTGTTTCTTCTCTCGTTGATAGAATTTTTCTACTTTGTCATTATTATCATTATTGTTCAATTTGTTGTACAAATAGTTAATGAATCAAAAAAAAAATTTTCATCTTCATGACAGTGATGAATAAAAATTTACAACACAAAAATTTTTGATGTCAATTGAACATAATTTTGACCATTGACAAAAAAATGTTGCAATGAAGAAAGAAATTTGATAAATGTTTCAAATATTTCATGAATTGTAAAGAGAAAAATCAACTGAAAGAATATTAATTTTATTTCATTATTTTTTACTTGGTTGTGACGGAACAATGTTCAACAAATAAATTCACAATCGTTGACATCTCAATCTGGTTTGAACATGTCAAATAAAAAATTATCTCCAACTACAACGATTACGATAATAATAACGTTAATTGTAAAATGCAAAAGAACAAATATATCTCTCTATGTGTAGTTGATACCGCGTGCGGAATTCGTTTCCGGCAGACGCCGCGTACACACACACAGCCTCCGCACATTGTACGACACTAATTTATGTTTCACCTGAGCCGCACGAACGCCAAACGCGACGTGCACACCACAACCACTGTTAAGTGCGAGCAAGTAACCTGTCAACATCTCCTTCACGATATAAAACACGTGAATTCAAATATTCATCTCTCGTTCTGTACACGATATCTCAATTCATATCTTTTCTATTTTATAACACAAAATAAAAAGTGATATATTCGTCATACAAAATATTTCCCAACATCCATTAGCATCTCACAATTTTATATTTAATCAAAATGTATTCAAAATAATTGTACTGTTACTCATTTACTTTTATATAGAATATAAAAATTCCATTTGTGAAATAAAAATATAAATAATTTTGTTATCCGTCAAAATTATTTACCTTTCAATGTATTGTGTAAATATTTTGTGGATAAAAATGATTAAAGCGAACCGACATATTGAACACAAGCAAATAATCACGCGAGGAAATGTAATATAAATGTTTGAGTGATGACTGTGTGACATGGCGCCAGGTAAATAATGACATATATCTTTGTATATAAACTGAAGTGGGTGAGGAAGAGTGAACTTGATTCAGCACGCGTTTGCCAACTCAAGATATCAAGTTCCATATTGATAAGACTAGATAATATCATTTATATATCTCATTGGATTGTCTGTGATAGAAAAGAAAAAAAAATTTCACAATTATTCTCATCGTGTTTCCACCATTTTTTTATTTTCAAGTTCCATTTCCGTTGTGAAACTATTTTTCATTGCTGTGTATAAGTATCATTTCATTGCAAGTATATCAGATGTACATTTATAGTATAATTAATTTTTTTTTTTGATGATGCTTGTCGATTTCTCGACGATCGTTATCGTGTGTGGACCTCCGGCGCGAATGCGACACGCCCGATTAATATATGTGCGTGATATACCTCGGGTGGTAAAGATGTTGCTGGATGATTAAGGAGATATAGAGTGGGTACGAGTGGTGAAAATAAAAAATATATCAGAGTTGCAATGATACTGAATGAAAATTTTTATTTTTATTTACTTTTGTTGATATGAATATGTATCGTTGTCGGGAAAATTTAATTAAAATTGACGAGGTGAGATAAGCGAATGTACAATTTGAAATGTCTCATTTGTGAACACACAAATTGTAACAATTGACATAAATTTTTTTTAATGACACAGTTAATGACATTTTTTTTCCCACATTCGTTTATTATTTTTCACGTGTATTATGATAAACTATAAATCGTTGAATTTCTCATTTAGATTGCCTATCAAAAATGTAATTGAATTTATGTAAATTATAATTATGCAAAAATAAATTCTCCCCCTGGGGGCGACGATGAAGAATGCTATGATGCTTGAGGACCACCGTGGAACACCATAAAGCTTCTACATATGGAAATTTATTTATACTCCATAACCCCCAGAATGTGCATCGATAAATATTACGCAATAAAGTATTCACTTTACTTTGCAATATATTTAAGTTTAATGTTTGTTCAAATAAAATAAATAATTTTTCTATAAGAGTACGTTTTTCCTTTTCCTTTATTGCAAAGTTATTATTGAATTGTCATAGACAATTGTAGATAAATTGAAAATCCACAAATGCAACAGAGATACCGTTACGAGGTTAATGGTCATACTGATGTTGCATATGTGTAGAGTTGCTTACAGAGTCATGAGTTTGAAAATTTTTCAAGCGATAAATAAATGTTTATTTATTTACGACATGACTATTTTCATCGATTCCAATCACTATTTATTTTCTCATTACTGAGATGTATATGAATGGAGAAAACATAAATCAAGTCTCACAAATGATCGTTGAAAATATTGTTGCAAAAATGTTTCTCCTGATTTTATTATTTATGTCTTTCGCCTTTTCTTCTTTATTGATGTTATTTCACTAACATTCGTTATGCGCGACGAAAATAAGCCTGCAGATACTTTAATTCAACAGATTCGTCCCGAGTCGACATTCAACACAGCAAAGTGCACTCGAATCGAATCTTTAATCGTACAGATTTATACTCGTCTTGTCTACGATTGTATCACGATGCACAATTTGCAGAGGCGCATGCACAATGTTTTCTACGTATACAAATGCTTTGTGTCATCAGGATAAATATCTCCAATTGACGAGTTTCCTTACAATTTATTGAATTAATTCGTAGTGATTATTTTACTGAATAAAATTCTGAACATCATGTGAACATGGATGCAAATATTGAATCAATCATCAAAAATTATTTTAAGAAGAAGATTATCGAACATTTTCTCCTGAAATCATGAGGAAACCTATTTCGTGGTAAAACATTTTGATTTATTCCTCAATTTCTACCCTCATCGATGTCAAATTCTGTATTAAGAATATAATAGGAATCTCCATTCATCAGTACAACTATTCCATATCAAAGAATCGAATTTTTAGTACAATATTAACATTTAACTTTCAACGTTTAATTTTTCTCATTATCAAAGGAGATCGAAAAGATAAATCGAATACCATTAGTCGAGAGATCAAGTATTCCTTCAAGTCATGCTGACAATCAAACTATGGAGCATGAAAAAAAAAATGTTGATAGATTTCCGAACATCACCAAATCATGACAGCATAAAATATTTTTGAAAGGAATTCAATTGGAATTTATGTGGGTGCAGTGAGTACGAGTCATATACAATGAAGTATTGACGATGATAAATAATAAAAATTATAATATGAATAATCAGAATGATTACAATTAAAAAGAAAATTGAACTTGAATTAAAGGAAATTATTTGACACGTGGTGCTTGTTGAAAATAATGCGGTGGTTTATAAATGAAAAGGAATTCAATATGACTTTATTATATCAGTTAGCTGATCTGATAGTTGTGAAATGTGAAGTAAACAAGCCACCACCAAAAGCCGGTTAAGTCTTATATAGACACACACTCAAGGATAAAATATATCTCACAGGTGTGATGCTCATTCATGTGTGTGGAATTCATCGCCGTCTGTTTAATGGTGAAGGCGAGCATTCATGTTTTCATCCCGCCCCTTGTATACTTTCTCGTAAACTCACGAGACCCTTTACCTCTTCTCTGATAATTTCTTGAGAACGCGTGTTTACACGCAACATCATTATCGCCGACGAGAGATTAGGCACCCTCTAAAAGTTGTTCCCAAATCTTCACCTGTTTCCTGCCTGTTTTAAATAATTTGCTCGATGGTTTGTTGAGTAGATGACTGCCATTTTTATTCAGCTCGACAAGTTGTTATATTCATTCATTTATCAATTATACGTAAATTTCAATACTCAAAATAATGCCTGCGAATTTTTTCGATGTCGAGGCACCAAAATTGTCTTAGTTTTACTAAGTAATCCCTAAACTAAGACTTTTTACGCTATAAATTTGAAGACGACCAAGTCTTCCAATGAATGAAAGAGTAAAAAAGCTTAAACTGGTTGATTTTCCTAAAAAACTAACATAGTAAAACTATGACGAATCAACGAAGTGAAACTTATTTCGACCTTGAACATTTACTAACGAAAAAAAAAAGTTCAAGTGTCCCTTGTCATTTATTTATCGCTCGATATTTGCTATCAATAACTCAACTCTTGGTTATATTAATACGTCAGGATTTGTCGCCCACGCTTTACTATGTACATACGATTGTACATCTCACCTGGTGTGCGTCTACAACCGCTGTAAGAATGCACATAATTATGCCCTGTAGGTGAACGATTATTGATCATGGTGTTTTGTATAAATTAGCAATCAATAAAATTGACTAGCTAACACCATTGCACATGGCATTAACTCGCATTTCACTTGTACACCTGAAACATTATTACCGTCACAAAATATTATACATTGTGTCCTCATGAATATTATGCCATGATATAACTCGGTAATAATTCTTAAAGAACAAGATCTCTAACGCTCAAACCATTATACATATCACTGAACTACAATTCATAAGGTTGGAATAAATTATTCGTTTAACCAAAACAAATAAAAATGCGAGAGAAAAATTCAAAGTTGAATTGGAAATATTTAGAGGATTGAAAAAATTGAATTTATCAGGTATAGCAAAACAAATTCGTGCATCGTGTATGTATAGTGAAGGCACGATCGTTAACTAATTATGCAGAATCGTGATCGGTGAAAAGTTACTCACATGTATACAACATTGAGTTTTCAGTTGATGTTAATAACATTAATTCAGTAAATTCTATAGTATTAATGTCATGTTTTATCTGTTTACTATTTATTCCAAGTTATAGTATTTCTATCTAATACAGAACCATTGCACGAATCTGCTTCATTGATGGCTCTTAACTAAAATACAGAGTGAATAGAGTTATTGTAGTGAACTATCCAATTGTCTCCAGAATGGTAGACTCGTACCTCTTTCATTTCGGCGCGCAAAATACCCAAATTTGGCGCTATTATTGAGCCCCAGACACCCGCTCTTTCACCTCAAGGACTTGCCAACTCAATATGCCGTTGGGGATGAACGAAAACCGAAAAATTTGATTCATGTTCTGCGGAAAGAAAGTTGCCAGTCAATGTTGATGTTATATTTTTTATTTATAATTTTATCACATTTATCAACGGATGTACTGCTCGGTTTTGAATAAAGTTCGAGTTTACTGAATCTGCCATCAAACTTCAGAACTTGGTGGAACTATTCCAAAAAATTATAAACGACTCATTGGATTGTTTTTCCAGAAGAGAAACTTGAAAGACCATCCGTCTTGGAACTACCCAAATCTTCGCCCTTAGTAATTTCTTAAAATTAGTTTCGTAACTAAATATTACCTACATTTCTGTAATTTGGGTGAATACAAATATCTATAGCAATTGAGATGAGGGAACGTGTTCTTTTCTTTGACGAACAACACTTACATCGCAAAATGACTCAATATGAAGATGAAAAAAAAATTAACCATTGCCTATGGCGGTCGAAAGACCACCCAGGTGGTGATTGCCACGATGGAGATTCCAACTTGGATATAGTGGTGGTTCATCTTCTCCTTATGCACCGACATTCCTAGATCGGCAACGGGAGCCAACAACCGGAAAGTAATATAAAGCCAGGACGCATCTTTGCTGACAAGTTTACGTGTATTTAATGAAATACCGTTGGCAATATTGAAGAAACGTAATATTTAATAATAGGCAATTCTCTGTAGCATAGAATCTATATTTATATATATATATTCGTGGCTAACTTTTATGAGACAGAAAAGCTTTCGAAGAAACACAAATGATGACCACAGCAACCACAAGACTCATTCAGACTCATTTTCGAATTTAATCTTCGCACAATTTTGATTAACTGCTATGTCTAACGGGTCTATAAATAATCTGAATATTGCGTGACTATGTCGTTGTTAATTTACTGATGATTCTGTGTGGTACATCTTGAAACTTTGGAAATAATGACGTAGAGCTTCAACCAAGTTCATGAATGATGTTGATGACGAAATTGAAATAGTGAAAAAAGCAAAATCCAAATGAACCCACTGTTAAAGCAAATTCCAAGATAGAAAAATGTTAATCGACTAACAAGTCGTTCCTGATGCAAGGATATTGTATGGGAATAAATCATTAATGCAACATCGTTCCGGAATGTTACTCCTTGATTGCAGATAATTAACTGACAGCCTCATTGCTTGAATACACAGCTTGGTTTGTGGATGTGATTTTTTATAATAA
Organism: Meteorus sp. PSUC_FEM 10030008; assembly: GCA_018881525.1. Classification (NCBI taxonomy): domain Eukaryota; kingdom Metazoa; phylum Arthropoda; class Insecta; order Hymenoptera; family Braconidae; genus Meteorus; species Meteorus sp. PSUC_FEM 10030008. The sequence goes on along the minus strand of JABMBR010007423.1, from coordinate 4,222 downwards.
TTCTACAAAAAAAAATCTATAGATACCATACATACTATGGAGACTGACAAATGCAGTAGATTTTCCAATTGCGTATAATTTGAGCTACTATACGAACTGATAAGTTCATACAGTAGGAATTATTACATTTCGAATATTGTTGACTGAATTATGTAGCGATGTTGAAACAGGTTCCTCAAGTCGAAATTTTAGATATTGACCCATGGGCAGCAGCAGTCAAACTGATGAGACTAACATTTTGGGAGTTTCTGCAAGTTCCCGATCGTAAATGGCATTTCAAGTGTCACTTGTGATTGGGTCATATAATTAGGAAAGGGTACCAATTAACTGATTGGTGGAAATAATTTTCGGGTGGTTTTCAAGGAGTATTTATACAAGGGTGAAATGTCACAGTGCCATAATTTTCCTGTTCTACCCGATCAGAAAAGATTCCTAGTCATCGAATCATATTTATCGAGAAGAAGAAAAAAAGGCGAAAAAAATATGGAATTCGGCGACTTCATAAGTACAATGGAAGCGGTGAGAAGTCTTGCTCAGCATAACCCATATTTGACGGAGCAGGTAAGCATCGTCTTCCAATATTCTTAAATGTTATCATCGTTCATTGCTCATCTCATGAAAAATACAAATTATTAAATTATTTGTTTTCCTGTTCCTCAGGAGTTCATGGAATTGTACGGTTTACGGAGTACAACTGCAACAGAGTAGGACGACGCGCAATTCAAGAAGCCAGAAATTTTTGAATGCGATTATTGCTTGCGGTATTTCTATACCAAAAAGCAAAAAAGGGCTCACATGGTATCACATAAACCGGAGAATAAATGTCGAGGATGCGGCCGAGAATATCTAACTTTCCATCTTAAGAGAAGACATGAATATAATAAATGTAAACTACGTGTAAAATGAATTCTATATTTTCAAATTGTATTATTAGAATATCAAATGTAAATGTAGATTAGAATACGCTACTAAATAGCACCACCCAGCCACCAAAAATGTGATCAAATATATTGTGAAATAAATGTCAATCATTATATGAATGCTATAACAATAAATAATATATTGAGAGTTTAAAAAATTTTTTTCGCGTTTAAATTTCTATGTATTTTTGAAATAAAAAGACACAAATAATCACTAAACGGATCATAGAAATATTTATCATCTAATTTTCATAAAGCTTAAAAAAAACTAAAATTTGTAACTAGAGGATAGAATACCTCCTCAAAAAACTGTAATCAACTACCTCATAAAGTTTGCAAAAATTTGTGGCGTTTCCTATTGCACTTCCCGCTTCAAATACGCTACGTTCTGCAGTATCGATTGCGATCATTGGCCTTAAGTGAGCGAACGTGAGCAGGTTCACATCTAGACCTGGACCGTCGCCATAGGATTAGAACCTATTATCTCAAATATTGCTAATATCTCAAACAGCGCCTTTAACCACACGACTATCGAAGTCATACGATTCACTCAATACAAATCAGCTATACCTACATCTACCTGTATTCAAACAAATGCATATACCAAAATTGTCTGCCATGAACGCGTGGCGCACTTAATGACTTCTTAGTTTGTCAATACAGGCAATTTATATTTTTCATTATTCCGCTGTCTCCATCAATATCAGGACACAATAGATGACAAATCTATTATGAGTACTGGGAAAATTTGATGATGTCTAACGGGATTTCCATCACATTCATTAAAATCCAATTATGACTTGCCATGACGTCGTTAATGAAACATTTATACAGAAAAAGAGATGAATTAAAGCAGAATGAGAGAAGTTATTGACATGTCATCAGCCATCATCATACAGTTCAAATACTCAAATATTTAATCATCTATTGTTATTTCTTCTTTCTCGGTTTATTCATGTGTTAACAGCGTTGAAATTGTGTCTGAAAGTATACAACGTTTAGTAATTTCCATTTGGACTTCTTCCTCATTGTGGCCGGGAGCAAATTGTGCACTCTCTTCGCTTGTTTTCCATGCTGAGACCAAACAAAAAAACAAGAAAATGCATACTCGTCGGCTACTTGATATACGCCTTTAGCCCTGGAGAAAACTCACGTTCACGATCAATTGCTCTAGTCGGTTCGTATACACGTCATGCATATACGCGTGAGTGGGTGGGAAAATTTTTATTTAGTTTCGCGCGTGTACATTACCACCCTGTAAATTAAGCATCGGACGGGAGGTTAAAGTGGGCGTACCAGTCGCATTATTATATAGCCAGACAATAAATTGCTAAAAGCATTATATACATGTCCACGTTACACTTTTTAAATACGTTGACTATTCGATTGTTGTTGTTTCAATTGTTGAATGTAAGAGGAAAATATTTGAAAAATTATTTCTTATATTTTATTTTTCATTGTTGCAATGAAAAATTGAGGACTTGAACCCCTATAAATTTTTGGCTATAATTTCTACGATAGTTTGATTTTTCAATATTTTCTACTCTCGATCCACCACTCAACTGACCAATTAAAATATCCACACGTTAAAAATTGCATATGAATTAATTATTCATAGTTTTATATAACTGCGCGGCTAGTTAAGAGATGAACTCGTGAAAAATGTTGGAAATTCCACCAGGATTAAGGTAGAAGGTTCTAGAAATTAACATTGAGAAATGTATTGCAAATGTTAGGTTAGAGTTAGAAAACTTTAGATCAAACTTACGATAATCAGACTCATCCTATAGACTTTCTAATCCTATCAATGTTTCATGTAAAATAAATTCTCATTACTATCAATGCACACAAGTAGCGAAATCCAGAAAATTTGTACAGCAACAAATCGCTGTACGAAACAAGAACCATTAATCAAATCACCTGATATTTACATAGATTGAATTCTATACATTGTAACTACTCGAACAAAAGAAATTAATTTTCATTTTTATTCTTTCACAATATTTTATATTGTAAATAGAACTGTAAGAGAAATTGCTGGGTCATTAAGATACGATTTGAAACAATGTGCCAGCTAGACCGAGACAAATGGCACATCTCAGTCGACAGATATGGCGCATATGACCGTGCATGCAGCAAGGTAAAATGGACTAAACATAAATCTCAGTGTACGAGTAAGAACATAAATCATATTGGGTAAAACATGAGCTGTATGTGCGTCTTCAGTTTTATAAATGCAACATCCAAGACTTCTTCGTCTCGTCATGTAAAATATTTTTGCATCGATAGTCAGATATATTTATTGATGTGGAAAATTCTACCAACTCTGATTTCTCGATTATTTAAATAATTTCCAACGAAGAAATATATTGCAGAATACGGATTAGTATTGAAGCTGAAACACGAATGTATATTCACCCTAAGATGGAACAAGACATGTTACACACACTACAGGAGTTGTTGACCAGGGTCAACGGGGTGTCAGTTCTACCGCGTTCCATCCACACACATTTTCTCACGTCGCTCGTTCAAGCTTTTGCCGCGGATTGCAACGTGGATTAGGCGTCAAACCGGCTCGCACGCACTTGAATCTTTATATGTGTGTATAATTTAATAGTGTATAGAGGGGAGACATTATATACATCCCCAGTAATTTTCTCTGACTTGGCAAAATAAATGATCTTAATTAATTAATCCTTAATCCTATGTTGCGTCAAATACAATTTGTTATTATTATTTTTCTATCGTTAATATTTATTTAACTATCAATGACACATGGAGAATCATCCGAAAATTATTCATCTTGTATAATAGTTGTTGCTGTGGCATAGATTAATCATATTCAAAATAATGGAATAAGCAAAAAAATGGGTTCTCCCACAATAATTATAAACTGGGTTTTTCCCATGATATTCGTAAAACTGTTTTTTCTCGTAATAATTGTAAAATGGGATTTTCCATGCACTATTTGTAAGACGGGATTTTCCCTGCAATATTGTAAACTTAATTTTATTTTTTTTAGTCATAAACAGATTATACTTTTTCGCCCAACATCTGTCCGCATTCCTGATCATAAAAAAAGGGTCTTGTCTCTGTACTCGTACCTCATAGACCTTCCTTGACTCCCACACACCCTTCCGAATTTCTCCCTCCTTTCTCATTTTCCTTCTTACAGTTCTTCTTATAAATACAACCTACTTTAAGATTTCAAGCAGATTCTGTTTCCATATTCATCAAAACACACCAAGCACATCAATTGTATTACATTGAAGTTATATCGATTCAAAATAAATTTCTATATT
>JABMBR010007412.1:0-53634 GCA_018881525.1 Meteorus sp. PSUC_FEM 10030008 | reverse complement strand
TGCTGCGCCGGATCCTTGTAGGCCAAATCCACCGGATCCTTGTAAGCCCGCTCCACCGTATCCTTGTACGCCTGCTGCACTGGATCCTTGTAAGCCCGCTCCACCGTATCCTTGTACGCCTGCTGCACCGTATCCTTGTAAGCCAAATTTACCGGATCCTTGTAGGCCTGCTCCGCTAGCTGCTTGTACGCCTGCTGCAGCAGATCCTTGTGCGCCTGCTCCACCGGCTCCTTGTAGGCCAAATCCACCGGATCCTTGTAGGCCTGCTCCGCCAGATGCTTGTACGCCTGCTGCACCGGATCCTTGTGAGTCCGCTTCACCGTATCCTTGTACGCCTGCTGCACCAGTTCCTTCTAAGCCTGCCCCACCGGATCCTTGTAGGCCAAATCCACCGGATCCTCGTACGCCTGCTGCACCGGATCCTTGTAGGCCAAATCCACCGGATCTAACACCAACTCGTTTTCCATTTGTAAGAGAACCATATGATTCATTCGGGTCCTGCAATGGAGCTACAAATGACTGAACCTAGCGAAAAATCAAATTCATGTATACATCCGTTGTTGGGATTACTGAAAATAAAGTTTGATTATTGAAGATTGAGGCTCAATATTTACCTGAAGCACCGTGCATCCAATAAACGCCCAAAAAAAGAATAATCGAGACGAATTCATTTTCGTGGTCGACCTTCTATTCAATGGAGTATTTAGACTTTCTCTGATGACAAAACTTCAATTGTACGGTATATATATATTCGAAATGTAATTAAATGATGGAATCATTAACAGTAACAACTGCGTCAATAATATCAATTTTATATAATAACATAACGGATGCCCTATGTATATCTTTCTCGATCGGAATTTTGTTGTTGACACAAAAGTTATAATCGCATAATCACTTTAATGACCATCTGAAGTGAAAAATGGGATTCTCGCCTCTATGTCTGAGATTACATTTCGACTTCAGACAGTCACTGAAATTCGGAAAAAAAAACTCGACAGCGATCCCTGGGGGAATATGTCTCCTAACATACATTTTTTGTTCTTTTGTTCCAGATGATCCGTTCACGAGTTACGATGTCCACCGCATTTCAATATTTTTTTGTTTTCCGTCTCGGGAGGTTTGCTGCCAACGGCTTATTTGTTAATATTTTAAGCTAACATTTTCACGAAATATTCTTAATACATCATTCAACGATATTATAAAATTTTTGTTTAGCAAACGTTGTCCATATCTTGACGTATTAGACTCAAAACGTTATGACATCGATATAACTGATTATTTGACAATAATAACGAAATTGCTTTGTTTTTCAGTAGTTTACTGATATCCTAACTGTCCAATCGGTGCCTATTTGTTCTACACTATCTGAAATGAATTTCAGACAGTAATCGGACTAAAGCTGTAATTTTTCTGTTATCGTTTATTATCGTTCAGTGGGTAGTTATCGATTCGCCATAAAAACATATTTTAGATAAGTGAAAAAATAATTGTTCACTTGATCCGGATAAAGTAAATGATGGGAGTCATGACCCCAACACAAATTTATTCCATAAATTCTCTTTCACGTGGAAAAAATGACTTCTCTATCCGTTGAAAACACCCACACAGAATGATGTAGCATATCAACATACAATTTTAGTATTCCAATTGCACATTTGAATTGACTTTCATTGTCATTATAAATCTTAAAAAACTTTTATTCACCTCACTTCAATTTACAATCTTATATACAGCGCAATTTATACCGATCTATCCAATAATAAATTTAATTCCCTGACAATAATAAATTTACTCCGACATACAACATAATACAGGACAATGTCGGTGTTGTCTTCAAATTTCACGAAAAGATATGTTGTAAAGCATGCATATCCATGATGATACGATCGCATAAATGTGGAGATACATGTCCGGGCGTAAGGAGAGCGCATAAACCGAGACAATAGCCGCCCAAGGCGCTTCTCTCGGATGGCCGCCATTGAAGTTCCGTCCACATTCTCTTCATCTGAATATACACATGTCCATGTGTGTATACACATTCGTCCGGTCCGACAGTAAACTTCACAAATGTTAAATTCATCGTTGGACATTCTTCCAGAAAGCTGAAAAAATTCACAATGCTACTCGAAAAATTTCTCCACTTCATAATGGATGAGAAAAAAAGTCGAAATAAGTAATGAAATATAAAACGAAATTCATTTCGAATGTGAAGAATAATTTTCAACTTATTTTGAATTTTAATTATATGGTAATCAATTTCTGATATGAAATAATTTGAAAAGCAAATGCATCTGACATTTTTTCTAACATTCAGTTCTATAATTACCAAAAATGCAATAGCAGTTGAGATAAAAATTTTATCTGCCAATGAAAAAAAAAAACAATATGCCATCGCTGTATCTCCAATAATTAAATTATCCTTACCCCTTTTCTGTCTCTGTCACTTCCGCTTCTTCGTTCATCTGAATTCCACAGAGTAATAAACATTAAAGTGATGAGGTGCAACACCTGTCTTTTGCAATTGCAAACGCATCAATCGAAAGAAGAAAGAAAAAAGGAAACTTTCACCATTTGAATACAGAGACGATCCATCGCGGCGCATTATCTCTTGCATGCCGTAGTCACTTACGAATCGGCGAACGATCGAAAATTACGGCTCGAGGGGTCAAAACACACATACACAGTATGTATACAAATATGTGTGCATATGTATATGAATGCAATGTTGGCCACGACTGCGGCGGCCAAGGCGGAGAAGTTTCGGATGACCTGAGGGCGAGGGAGGTTTCCGGTTGAGAATATATGAACGACGAGTGAAGAAACAAGATAGAATGGGAATGAGGGGGTTGTGAGAGAGGTGAGGAAGAAGCGAGTTTGAAGTAAGTAATAAGCACCTGCCCGCCTCTCAATGCGGTGCACTTGATTCATTTCGCGGTAAGTACAGAGCGCGTCCAAGCAACGCCTTGGGCTATTTTTCGGAGTTTCGGTGCAAGTCAAGATATATAAATGCGCCCAGAGGAATCTTCCTGGTATGCTAATGTTCTCGATGTGCGCGCGCATAGCGTGCGAGTAAACACCGGGCGTACACGCGCGTGCATCAAATAAACTTCTTCATTATATTCCCTTGGCATTTAGACAACGAATTAATTCGTGAAATGTCAAACGATTAAATGTTCAATGTAAACAAGTTGAATGAAAAGTTGCGAGACACAAAATGTCTCCATAATTAGATTCAAAGAATTTGACATGACAATCATTGGAGAATTTTTCCATAATTTTCACCGGTCTTTCAATGTCTAAATTTGAATGTAAAAAGGATGAATCACGATAGAATCGCAGTAAATTAAAAATTTTACATGAAGAAGTGCAATATGATTGGCAAGATATTTCCTTCAGCTACAATCAAGAATTACTAAAAACATAAAACGATTGACTCGACTAAAACTTTTTTGCTCCAGAATATTCACACGATGGTGATTACAAAACGACAACACATTCTATATCTTTATAAAATTCAATTCAATTTAAATCGCTACGAAAGAAATGTTTCATTCCCTTCCACATTTTTTTTTCTTCTCATTCCTCTCCTTCCCAAAGTCTTTTTCATCCGCAATTTTATAAGTCACGCGCGCTTGTCTAATCTAAAAGTCCATGTCCACAGACCGCCACGTGCGAAACAAATGCACGATAAATCGATTTAGTCTTGTCTGCAGGCGAGTAGAGAAACAGCGAGTAACGAGGTTATCATTTTCTCCTGAGGGAATGTACGAGTGAAAGCGGGCGCAAAAGCGTTATTTACTCAGGAAAAAAAATAACAATTTGCACAGTATATGAACAGAGAAGTAGAAAAATAGACTGCATACGCGCCTATGTATGTGTATGTGTGCATACATGTATGTATACGCGGCATTAGTAGTTAGAGAAGGATATGGTCAGGCAAAAGTTGACGTGGAAAATGTTTGACAGACGAATATTCTCCAAAGTTTTGACATGTCAGTTATCGAAGCACGTTGTGAGTTATAAATTATATATCAGGTAACGATCAAATGCCCGACGATAAAAAAAAATTACTCTCTCTTCTCGATGGATTATTTTCTGGTACATCAGACAAGTGACACTTGACAGCCATAAATTCTCCATTCGCTCTTGACAATTCACCAATAAAATAGACAGATCATCAAGGTACTCTACATCCTGCTAATCATGAGAAGATGACTACGACTGTGAACATGGAGAACGAAAAAAGGATTTATAATGATGAATGCAAAATTTAGTGCAGCAATGAAGAATTCACGACATTCTTTTTCCAGAATTGATCAAATGATTAACCTAAATATCCACGACAATTTCATGAGTAATTTGATTTTGGGTATTGAATACACATCATCCCTTATTCCATGACCTCTCTTCTGTTCTAACCTGATTACCCCTCTATGTATAATTCAGTCACTACATGACATCCTTCGTTCTCTATTCGCGACTACAGAATGAGAAGTGAAATTGGACATTTTCGTCAATGAAAAATACGGAAATTAATCTGAATTTTCATCCGATAGTTCGTCAGATAGAGAACAGAGAACAGAGAATTAACCACAAAATAAAAAATGAATAAAATAACGTTATTGGTTTATTTCGTGAGCTGGAATAAAAATATGTTTCAACCCTAATAAAAGTGTTAAAGTCGGTGAAAATTCTGGGATGAAAGATGTACTTTGACTTTAGCACTCACTTTGGAATGATATATACACGTTGTATCTGCAGAAGGGTGAAAAATATAAACTGAAGATGGTTTTACTCACAAAAAAAACCAATATAAAAGACGGTAAGACAGTAGAACAGGTGATGTGGCATTGCACAAAACTTTATCTCCTTTCAGGGATTATATCGACACACAAGTGTGTTTATAAATACATTTCTAAATATTGTATACACTCCAGGATGTTGAACGTCGAATTAAATGTTCCATGAACTCTCACTACATTCATACCTCACACATTTCTACATCTTCACATTTCTCTACGCCACGCTGAATATCTTTATACTCTAAACATATATTTCAGCTTCTATTGGATAAATGTGGATAGGTGAGACTGCAACGGTAACATTTCATTCTGGTTATAAAGTCGCGATTAGACCGAGTTCATTCTACCGGAAGTTGAATGGCAGGGAAGCACATTTGCACATCCTTCATCGAGCTTTTTGCATGTAGACAAATATCTAAATACAAATTTATGAATATACATGAATATGTATACATTCATATACACGCAAAGATGTATAATTTTTCATTCCCATTTGTGATGCTGTTAAAAATTTCTCCTCGTTTAATTTAACCATTCGACTGAGCCACCAAGTATTTTATGGTGGAACTTCTCGAGACGAAAATTGAAACGTAATTTGAGGGTATTGGGGTGACTTGTAAACACACATTCACCAAAAATAATTACAGACGCGAATATATATAGAAGAGTTCATAATTAAAAACACAATTGGCACCACTGCAAACATCAGGTTGTAAAAATTTCGGTACATTTTCACCAAAGTGAATTTCCAAGAGATGCGATAATTTAAATTTGAAATATCAAATGATTTAACATTTAATTGCTTTATTAATTATTTGGGATTCATATCAGAATGAATATCTGATTGGCGCAATAAATATTTTCATGATAAACAAAAATTTGACGCTCTATCACACATGCTGAGCGAAATCATCAAATACCAACTGAAACAATAAATCCGACAACAAAATGAAACATTCCAAGTACGTCAAGACATCACACCTCGTTTACACCAACCCATGACAATAATCATTCAATTAATTGATTAAAAATACTTTCCAATGCTATATGAATCAATTTTGATATTGCTAACTGAACCCAATATCCATTCATCCATAATCATTCACATACATTTACAAATACCACTGCATTGAAATAAAGTAAAAGATATTTATACAACGTGAAAGCATAATAAAAATAATGAAAATATAACATAAAGCTTGATAGATCAAACAAACGGGCAATTGGATTATTTTTATCGTTGTTAATGGCGACGGCACGGTCAGGTTTGGTTTCACAAAGCCCACGCCGGTAAAATCAATTCTCTTTTGCCCACACCTTCGCTCACATGTTCAAATATACACATGAACCAGTGGATACATTCATACAAACCCAACGAATGTTCCCGGCTTGGATACAGGTATATCGAGTGTTCTGTAGAGTTCGCCCTCACACTCTCAATTATATGTCTGATGGTATTGGTGTCAGCGCGATTCAACCAAATCATTTGTCCATTAGTATGCGGAGCACCGATTGCAATAGGCATAACGCTCCGATGAGACGAGATTGCGACACACGCCAATGAATTATTTGCAATTGATCGGAAACATACACATCTATCTTTCCATACATCATCAAACATGTTTCATTTATTTTCATTTTTCAACACAGTTGAAATTAATTAATGAAACTATTGAATCAAATGAATGAAAATATTTTTTCTACTCTCATATTCCTTCCTTCTCTCTTTCGTTCACTGTCTCTTTGTTCTTATTGTTATATTGGTGTTGTTTCAGATATTATCATGCCGAATATCTAATGTAATTGTACTATGCAATTACTGTAATTGAACAGGGTTCTTGAACCAGCCATATGCTAATGGTAAGAGACGATAGGGCCACTCATGAGGCATTTATGAATAATTAATTTTGAACTATACCCTACGACGACAACGGGAATTATATATTGAAGAAATAATAACAAAGTTATTTATCATTCATGTCTAACTTGATATTAGTAGTAGGAGAGTTTGATTATGAATGATGAGATTTCTGTCATAATGCTATGAATAGAACTGCTTTCACCAATAACAATGGGCTACAAAAAAAATTTGTTTCCTCTCCTTTGGATTTTATGCGTATTTCATAAAATTTCAATATTTCTCAATAGAATTATAGTATGAAATATATAGACCAGCAGAATGAAGTATAATAAAAATATATAGTACAGAAGAATAATGAATAATATAATTCATCAGGAAGACGAGCACTATCCAACGCAGTTGCAAACATTGCGTTTTTCTCAGCCGTTTAGAAAGTAGCTTCCTGGGGTAGCTGGAGCAGTGTTTGCTGTTGCGTTGCATAGAGCTTGCCCTCTTGATGGAAAATATATTTTGAACGGATTCCTACGATGATTTTTGGCTGAGGAATAACGAATTGAAGTTATGAATTTTGTGCCCCCTTGAAGACCAAATCTTGGTGCATCGTTTCAAAAAAAATATTATAATACCAGATAAACTTCGTCAGATGATATCTTCCCCTCCCATTGTATTAATACAAACCGTTTTTGTGGATGTGAATATGACCTGAAATGAATAAAACATCATTGAAGCAAAAACAACGGACAAAAAATACATAATATTGAGCTATCAGAAGAAATCATTTCGAAAAAAGGTACACGTCATAGCAAAACAGGTAGAGCAAATCCGACTCCACCAAGTTCAACTCCTTCTATTCATCATATTTTGATTCAAACAAAAACTTCGATACAGGCTTGTGTTATCAAAAAGACAAATATTCTAAATGTTGTTAAAAATTCGTAAGTCATTACAAAATGAGATAGACCGAGACTCCTAGTCAAATAATCCAACACTCATTTGCTGTTCGAATTTCTCCACTCAAATCTATTTAGTCATCCCAATCTCGTTCACATAGTCGCATAAAAAAATCGATAGTTAAATAATTTATAATGATCTCGGGAAATTCATGCAGATGAATGAAAAGTAGAAAAACTCTTCTTTGCTAACTTTGAACATTACATGATCGACAGCCTTTTAAATGCCAATGGAAATGATGAAGTAAATATTACTTTGCGCTTTCACATTCACCATGCATCATCCTCAATAATCAGTAATGTAATAAAGAATCGTCAACATCTAATTACAGATTGTTAAATAATCTAAAGAAAAAATTGGAGACTGTTACTTATTTAGTCTTTTCATCACATCAGTTTCCACTTGCAGTTATCTCGCGTGTTTGGTTCATTCCTCAATTATGTTCACGTATCCAAAATACATTTAGAAACCATAAACCATCTTCATACATCCACATGTCTTCACCCACACGAATCAGATACAAACGAACGTTAATTACACACACTGGGTTGCATCGCTATGTAATTATAGGTACAAAATCCAGTGAATATAACAATGACGAATAAATCAGAATAATTCAATATCGAATGTATCCGATCATTATTCAACAAAATTGTTCCATTAACACTTCAATATTTTATGAGTACGTAACGGGAATGGAATTATCTCATTACATCGTTTCAACCTCGGATCCAGTCACAATTACAATTTTCCTGCATTTCCTACACAATTTGTACACGTAAAATTAATCAGTGAATTAGAAGTACTTTTGATTTTACCATTTCATAAAATTAATCACTTTAACACAACCATGTCTCATTCAATTCTTTGAAAACCCGATCGAGAAATTTTAGTACTCCATCAATGAATATTTCCTACGTTTAACATCAGAAGAGATTCGAAACGCTTTCAACGTTCTCATTTGAAAAATGTAATTTCACAGAGATTCACAAAGTTATTTGATGTAATGTATCAATGCGATTTTCAAGGATCGCACTTCAAACACGACAATATTGGATTGTGTTTCACGTCTGTAATACAAACAGATTATGGAAGTGAGGTACATTTACTCCAACACTGCTAGTATATGTACAACATATTACATCAATAATGGTTCTCTATACTTTGAGTATCTCAAAGGTTGAAATGATGGAAGGGCTGGGCATGGGACACTTAGCATCTGAATATAATCCACGATTCCTTCTAATACAACTCGCTATTGCTTCACTCCTCGCACACACAACTTCCTCCTCATTCCTCGCTTCCTCTCATCCTCAACACATAATATCACCTCGTCTCTCTACCATGACGTATACATACAAATGTGACTACTACATTGCAGACAATGGCTGAAAGCCGCTTATACTTCGCTATTGATACATAATATTCCTCGTGTGAAATATACAGTTGCAGGCTATCGTGATTCTCGTCTGTCGATATACAATAACGTTTATTTCAATTCAATACATAAGTTAGAAACGTTTCACGAAGTACGAATAAAATCAGTTGCAAACGTTTGCAATTCATACCGTTGATCATGATGTTAGAGCACTTTCAACATGATGAATTGCTATAAGCTCAATCAATAATTGTTTTCTGTTTAAGTTGAACATATTCATAGAAATGATAAATTGTGATACGAATAAATTTATACAGTCAAAAAATTTATATTGTAAGAAATTCATTTCTCTCGTTGTATCACCAACGTCATTCAATGTAATCGGCGATTTAACTCATGATATTCATGAAATAATTCGTAATCTATTGTTGCATGATCAAATTTCCAGAAACAAGATCGAAGTGTTGATTGAATGACTGAACACAGTGACTAAATTAGTATCTTTGATGTTTTGTTTTGTACTGGTCGAGCATCCCAAACTATACCAACATGACAATAACATTTTTTCGTGTTTGAACAACTGTAATATACACCAACTTTTTCTATCTAAAGTTGAATTTACTATGTCAACCTTCAACTACAGTTTCAAACTATTCTATCAACACAATATTGATACAACAAATGATTTCATTCCAAGATAATATTTACACCTTTGTGCAGTAAAAACATATGTATTACCGCAACATATTGTGAGAGAACTGCAGAAAATACATTGAATGGTATACGATTGGAACTTTCCAAGTAGATGTTATACACACTGTGCAATATTTCCCAGTGGGAATCGACAGGTGTCTGTGACTATCGCTAGCAAATCACCCGCTCCCTACACTACCCCATAAGTACTCATTCTTACGAAGGAATTATGTCTGTCACGTTTGTCCGTTTGCCCGATTCATTTCAAATCGTCCGTATCAGCTCTTCCTGTTATTCCCTTCAGTATTCCATTTTTTCTTTCCCCATTTATTACTCATCCACACCCAATCACTTGATTGGTTGCGATTGAAATTGCTTTTTGACAAATAATATTCATGAGTTTTTCCAAATTTGTATCACAAATCGCACACGTTCTCCACAATGGACAACATGAAATAACGTCAACGTAAAATTAATTTTGATTAATTCCGAAAAATTCGATCTCCCCAGTATGCTTCACGTCATTCTCCATCCAACGATGCTACAGAACTGATATTGACAAACTCATCTGATGAATAATATGAGAACCAATGGGTCATGATGCGATTGAATTAAATATAAAATTCAATTAAACGAGTTGATGTATCAAATCTAATTTGATTTCTACAATTTTCTCATAACTTAGTCACCAACAGAGCACTCAGTTAGTCCTGGTTTTAATTCATCATTGCACCATGCAGTACATAATAACCATAACTATCAAAAATGTTCTTTTTAATACGCTAAAGCAATTTTCATTTATTATTCAAATATTATTCACGTCAATTGAGTTGGGATTGTACCCGTAAATATCATCCACATCAAAGATATATCTATAGTGCATGTAAATATATGCATACATATAGCATCATTGACGAAGGACAAGCGTCGCACATCTCAAACCCACTATTCAAATGCCCGTGCCCATTAGCGTAATTGCAATTTATTTAGTAATTACTTTAATTAGCGAGTGGCCTAACGACTTTTGCGTGGTGCCTACCCAATGGAAGGAGTACTACGAATATGCATTAAAAAGAGCGCAAACTGAAGATGAAGCGAGAAGAGAGATGACAAAGAAATGAGAATGAGACAGAACATCAATTTATAAAAGCAAATGATGTAGCGCAACAAGAGAGAAAAGGGTTCACGATAAAATGATGAGCATAGTCGTGGAGTAAGGGTGGAGACAGAGTAAGTGAGGAGAAATAAGAGAATGCGATGGAATTTAATTAATGAATTAGCCTTAAGGGATAAGGCGTAAAAACAAGTGAAGATCAGTTGGAGCCGAACGATTAAAGTGAGTGGAATAAGAACGTAAGTAAGTAACTAGGTAGGGACTAAGTGAGATATAAAAGGTGGGTTAGGTAGTGCCAGGGGAAACAATAAGAAAACGACAGAGGGTGATAGACAACAGACACAGAAGTGAAATGAATTGATAGGGACTTCACGAATACACTCACTGTCGACGATACACACCAACGAATTTCATCTTCAATTTCAATTGAAGTCCAATCAAATAAAATCATTTTCTCTATTTCGATTGCTGTGATGAGAATCCAATGCACTTCATTCGTCAGACAAATTTATGTCCATAGAGATGGATTTGATCATATTGATGGAGACATTCTGTTGCATGTTAGGATTTGACAATTGTATGAGGATTTATCTGATCTCACTATTTCCTCGTAGGGTCATATGACAGTGAGACAAATGGAATCTCATTTGGGTTGGTATTTTTCATCAATAGTTGATTAACAACGAGTTCTATCAACGAGTTCTTTATGAGAACGCACCGTATTTGTGCATTTGAATAAACATGGCATGTCTGCGCGTGTCTGAGCAATTCGTTCCAAGTCAAACTATATATTGGTCAGTAAATTAAGTAATAATAATTAGCCAGCAATTATTCTACATACTGGTATAAAAGGTAGTGAGTGAACGAACGCGTTCCACGACAGTCAAAACTCATTCTAGAGTCAACCAAAATGACATAATTCGCGTGCACCAAGGCAATTGGCAGTAATTAAAGGGGTAGAAATGAAATTAAGTCAGCGGACCCCAGAGAAAGACGCGGTCGTTTACATGAGTCCGTGCCTCCACTTTCACGACAATAAAATGAATTTGCATGCGGGACAACGTGTCCCACTTACATAAACATACATACACACTAACATACCCATACACACATACTTTATATACACATTTACACTCTCCAATTTGGATGAGTCTACGTTCCTCATATATGAACACACAAACCAAGCGAGCCAGTTGCCCATATCTTTAATGATCCATTCAACTAAAAAAATAAATGAAATAAAACTGACGGAATAAAATTCATGGCAATTTTTTCACCAGTCTCACTCACACTACCACTCTCTTCATATCAGTAAATAAAAAAATGAAATAATAACAATAACAGCAAAACAAGAATAAAAATGACATTCGAAAATTAACAGTCCAATAGGCTTGGAAAATAATTTTGAACACGAATAAATAAAGTTTATTAAAAATTCGAATGGATTTCACGTTGGACTGAGTGCCATTAGAAAGTGATAGAAAAAATAATCTCATTGTGAATTATCCGTGTGCATTATATACACACATTTATCAATAGGACGATGCGTATGGGGAAAAATTATTTGAAGAATTCAATAAAATGCGTAAAAACCTCTTGTGCAACGATCGATATACAATTGAATTAGTCAGAAGGTAGGACGAGTGCAGTAGTGCATCCGGACTAGCCATCAACCCACCAAGAGGATGAAGAGTGAGGGAAGAAATAGTTAGGGTGGGAAGAGTGAAGTAGAGGTGGTAGTAACAAACCGAGGCAATTAACAATCAATCACAGGTGTCTCTCATGTCATTGAAATGACGTCAAACATTGTATTTGTGTAATTGTCCATTTATTCCCGTCTCTCGTCTGTCACCTGACAAATTGCGAGTGCCCCTCGACTCTTTCCCTCTCACTCTCGCATTCACTTCTATCCAACACCTCATTTATATACTGGCGCATTGGTATATATGATGTATGGATGTGTGTATAACTATATAAAGGGCCTCATCATGAGTGATACCAAACTCGCGGGTGGCTCACCACCCATTTTACTGTCAATCCCAAACGAATCGGCCACTGGTTATATTAATTAGCGTTGCGTCCTGCGGGAATCGTTCTCGGTAATTGCGATTGTTGAAACGATTGACACGCACCTCCAACTCTGTTGAAGACCTTTCAAATGATATTGTTGTTTTGGCTTTATATGTGTATGTGTACTTATAAATGTTGCACGTTGTATATTGTATATTTGTTTAAACTGCAAAGCCTGTGTTGTTTGTTCTTCAGTAACGATACTATTGGGATTTATATTATACCAGTTCGTTAATTTCTGTGATAGAAATGTCACGCTACACAACTCCACGATGGCAAGTTCGCGTTCCAATGAAATAAATTGATTGAATAAAGTGTTGTATATACAGTGCAAACACAAATTTGTCAATGTGTGGTTCAATACACAACAAATTCGGGAGATTATTCTTATGAAACTTTGATGTTTGGAGTTGATGACTTTTTAATTTTTCTCTCTTTTCATTTATTTATAGAAGAAATCACTAGTTGTGATGGAGATGAACAGCAAAAAAAAAAATAATTGCAGAGAATTCAATCGAGTTTGCAACATTTTTTATGAAAAATATTCTTAATAAACCGAGTTATTGTGCGAAAGATTCCCAGTCAATTGAATTATCGGAAAGTAGAGTTAGAAAAATTTTATAATGATGAGAATCTGGATTGAACTACTGCCAATAACAAAAAGAAGAGAAAAAGTTAATGACAGTAAGATGTATAGGGAACAACAGCGATACGCCCAATTGGCGTTTCTGACGCCAAAAGGGCGTAAAATGGCGCACATGACCTTTTAGATTTAGTTACATCACATATAAACACACATATATATACGCACAGTGAAATGTTCTATACTTAACCCAATCAATCGTTTACAAACCTCGCCTTCTTGAAATTCACGTCAGACATTTACTGCTGAGATCGGAAACGATCGTCCGTAAAATTTATTACGTTCGACTCGACAACTCACCAATATAGTAAAAATATTTATGCGTATGTATATTTTACAATATGACTGTGATGCCTATTGTCCCACTGCAATTTACTTTACGATCATAAAATTAGCATAAATTATATTTATGCATAAACATACACACATCGGTATCCAAAACATAAATAAATAATTATCCCTATTTTCTGTTTGTATTGTTCTTTCGAAGAATAACTAATAATTTCAAGATGATTTCCATAATAAGTGAGACGCGTGCGTTGCGTTATACTTGCGTGGCGATACATAAAAACGTAAATCTCATTTCTCTCACTTTAAAATATATACATGAAGTGAATATTGTTGTATAATAAGTATGTATTATGTTGTATATTTGTCTGCACAATGCTTTTCTCAACTACGCATCTCCACCCCTTTGTACCTCCACTTTGTATTGAGATTTTTAACGATAACACACACAATTTTTCCATTTATATTTGTTCGTTTCACCTATTCACTGCTTTTTTTTTCTTCTTCCTCTTCATTAACATACTGCACTACGTAAAAAAAAACAAAACAAACACTATTTGTTGCATATGTGTGTTCATTTTGCGTGAAATTACATTTATATCACGGTCAATCGTCTCAAGTCACTCGTCACTGCATACATAAAATCATTTTAATTTAACGTAATTATAAAATAGCGTTAATAGTATTGAGATAAAAAAAATTTTATGAAGTCAGCTGTGGTGTACGATGATAGTTTTCATCGTGTCCCATTGAAGATTTTTTCGTAATATTCAGACAAAAATTGCTTCCTCGGTATCGAAATAAAAATTGACATGAGTTCATGTTTGATCTGTGAAATAATTTCATATGAGAAATTAATTTAATCGCAATGTGACTGCAATACATGTCGCATGATCAACATCACTGAAGCATGAAATTCAAGTGATGCGTTCATTCACTATCTACATTCATACTTATACGAGTAATAATGAAATTGAAGTGGTTTCCTTTAGAATAACGACAAAATGCTAGTGGCGGTGAAGCGTCGCGATAACGTTACCAAGCGAGCCTTGGATATGCAGATGAGTATAAAGGAAAGCAGAATACAGGGTGTGTATGAGTATATATATGCACAGTAAAGACGTATATAACCAACCACCCACCACGTCTCACGAAAAGGGTGTCTTCATGATGTATTTATAACCCCTTCCTTTCCGTGGTATACGTCTCGGCGCGTTCAAATGAATGCTCACCCCTACTCTTGTTTCGAGTTTATTAAACTTACTTGCTTGAAATTATGAATAATTTTGTTCCATTGTACTATTCCACCATGCCACAACTTGGAATAATTATTACCAGACTTTCGTATTATTTTCAAATCCAAAAACTTCATCATCGTCTATATTTTACTTTTATTTCTTGAAAAATTTTAATATTAAAATTATTCATTCTTACTTTATTGTTCTGTACTTTATTGTATAAAAAAAAAGGACAAGTCCAAAATCAAATCGTTAGATTGAGATTTTCATTGTCGTATTACTGCACAACAGGTCAATGACAAGACTTGTGCGATATGTCAAATGACGTAGAGAGTGAAGAAGTCAGAAATTTTTATGCAATAAATAAATAAAAATGTAAATGTGGACTTGGATAATTAATCCCATAATTCTAAACCAACGCTCATTCTGCTAATAATGTTGACTATGAATATAACAGAGTAATAATAGGATGAATATAAAACATTAATAACAATTAATGTTTCATCATGGGAAAATGTATTTGTAAGGAATGAAATATTCATAGGATTAAACGATTCGATTGTGATCACATATGTATGAACTGTGGTATATTTATAAGCGCAATAACATATTCCCTGTATGAAGAATCATATTGTTACACCAAAGATCCTTTTTTTCACTGTGTATTATTACGACTCTCTCACAGAATATTTATACAAAGCAACTGTGTGAGATTATATCTGTATGTGTATACATTCTCGTTGATAATCCATCGGATTTCACCAGGTGCAAAATGCGGTAAAGGCATGTAAATTTTATGGGAAATCCGTTGACTCAAAGCGAAAGTCCTCTCGAGATATACACTAAGTCTTAGACTGAAGGTCTCCAGAAATTTCGCGAGGCATATATGTGAACTATACACATATAGACTACATCTTTTGTTTATCTTACGTTTTCACGTTGACTCTCTGCTCGCGCGCGCTCGGGCACGATATCGTCGGCTTTAGGGATTTGATTTCTCGTATAAATATTAATGTGCCAACGTTACTAACAGCTATGTCGTGAGAACACCTGGCAGTGACAAAATACAATTTTACATATACCAAAACGCCCCATTTCAAACAAATCAGTAAATCATTTTTTTTATCTTCATTTCCTATCACATCATATTTATTTCAACTGATAATTCATTCTCATAACTTATTTTTATTACACTAAATAGTGATGTTAATTTTTTGATTAAATACAAAGTGAAGCGAACAAGCGAAACGATAAAGTTCGTATCGTCAAAAATATTTTCATTTGAATTTACACTGCGTGAGTATCGTTCCATAAATATTTCATTATGGTTATAAAATGTAATGTAAGAGACATTGTTGCATCAAAGTGTCTTACACATAGCTGGTAATTTTGTACTTGAGAGTGTAGTGATGTAATATAACATTGTATTATATGACAGTTATGTAAATACACTACGCATAAATTATCATTCATCATCGTTACCACTGAAGAATATTACGAAAATTTTAACTATCCAATATTTGAACCTTCAATGAATATATTTGATGGAAGAGAATTTTATTAGCAGATCAAGAGTCTGCAATTTTTCTCAACCTCGCCACTACGATTTATCAAAAAATCGACGTCGATGTCACCTTCGATTGGAACCAACGTCAGAACACCCAGAATTGTGAAAAATCATGATGACAACTAAAATGCCACATTATTCGTTTTGAATATTTCCCAAGAGAATATTTCTTTCGTTGAAATGCTACATATCTTGTATCTTTGACATACACTGTACACATTTAATTACAGAAAATATAATTTCGAAACAGTACCAGCAAAGTGTCATGTCAGAGTATTGTACACAAAGATGTACAATAACCGACACGTTTTATCTTTATGATCATGAGTGAGTAATTAATCTCTTAATGACACTATTTAACATCATATCATCCACCGTCCATCTTACGACATTGAATAAATTACCAATTTACTGAATAAAGAAATTTTTTAATTGGGATACTTCTTGTCTCCTAACTCCAACTTATTTAGAAGTATAATTTAATAGCACATGGATACCAGAAACTTTCTGACGAAGTGAAATTATTAAATTATAACTAAAAAATTAGAACGACTCAATCACTCAGCGAACAGTCGTCAAGATCATTGAAAAACTTGATCATTTTATTCAGACAACTTCACGATCGAAGTGGATACAACATTGTGAATATTCAAAAATGAAGAGTCATATGTTCAAACCATCAACCTCAGTATCTTAAATTATTAATGTGAATTCCTATTTGTATTGATAGTACATTCCATCACTTGGTCCAATTTGCTTGTTCTAGAACAATATTGACATGTGCTCCAATCAGAATAGTTTAGAGAACAAGATCTTATTTCAAATTCAGCTCATGTTACGCTCTTCAGCACAACATGATAACTAAGTCAAAACATTGAATGGTGATAATTCCAATGCGATCAGAACATGGCAGATACAAAAAAATATATAAATACTAACTAACAGTGTTACCAAATGAATTCAATCTTGAATCAAACATGCAAACAGACAGTATGTATATATATTTAAGTTGTGTATGCACATCCGGAATAATTATCTTGACGGACGTTTACTTGGCACGGAATACACGATAAAGGAGATGACGTAAAATGGATCGATAACCCAACGAATTGCGTCATGATGGAGCTTTAGCTCACAACGTGATTGTAATTAGAAGCCATCTCGCCAAACAATGCCTAATTACATAATTATTGTACCATCCACCGTAATTAAGACGCATTACTCCTCCAGCCTAATAATTCATTAAGCTTAATGTCTCAACCAACAGACTGCGGCATCGATTCAACATGAGTGACAGTGCACGGACATGTTGTTATCACCTAAATTCCATTTACTCTGAAATATTGCTTTCACCGTCACAAAATATCTGATTATTCGCACGACAATCAATCCATATTTTCCAACGTTCATTTTATTATCACTGAATAAACACACGAGAAATTCACATTCATCGTCTATTTAAACAAAAAAAAAATGAAAAAATTATAAAACCGATATCTGTTTCAAATGTTGACCAGGGGATATGTTTAATGAATGTCAATAAAATGGTATTATTCACCATGGTATATGCTAGAAATCCAATTGATGAAATTTTAAATAGAGTTCATTTGACAGAGTCAGTATAGCGGGTTTATATTGATGATTCCAACGATCCCATGGCGATTTTCGTTCAAATATGACATTGATACACGTCGGGTGAAATTCAGTATATAGGTGGACTTGTTTGCTCTTGTGCGCAAATAGTCTACGTGAAATCGAAGCTAACCGTACCCGAAGAATTGATAAATTAGTTATTCCGTTAGAGCTGTCTGTCGTCTGTCGTTAGTGAAGTGCACCAGTTGACGTATATTATTTGATCTGAGGTTATAGTGCGCTATTCGCTTACGTCGAACTCACCCAGTTGCTTTCGTACAAAATTTCAATGCACACATGTAGATAGAACATATTGAAACAGTCACTGAATATACACCTGAATGTGAAACAGCCACAATTAATTGACTGATACAACTTTCTACTCTTTCTTTTTCTGATTCTTGTTTCGTTTTGTTTAGCCATTTCCCTTTTTTTCTCTTTTAAGGACTGGGTCGATGATTTATTCTATGATATCTCTAATATTCCGTTTATATTAAAGCTGTTTGCTTATCATTAAGTAAGGTCCAAGCCCGTTGATTTTCCATTCCCCCGTTTACCTAACGACTTCCAGTACCTTCCACAATTCACCGCGCGCTACGTCTGCAATATCCTCCGAGTCCAATTAACTCTCTAAGAATCCAATTCCATGGCCGAGATAATTTCAAGATAGTATATGTATACGATAGCACGGCGACGGATTAGACTAGAAGCTAATATTTGTTGAAGAGATTGTCCTACGCTTCGAATATATGACAAGTTATACCCTTAACCCATTACTGCTTCATGTATATATATTTGCGTATACAAGTGCACGCGAATAGAGTGGTGTGTGGAAAATCCAGTTGAAAAACCGGGAATACCAAAATAACCAACACTAATACTTCATTATTTTCAATGTTTAGTACTAACATGAAATCCTTTCAGAGGAAAGACAAACAGAAGATGTTCTGAATTTTCCATTCTCAATACCATTAATTACATTGAAATGTTTGTTTATAAAAGATAAAAATTAGAACAAATTATCTCAGGGCAAACATCACATTGGAATTATTAAGAGTAGACTGCTAGACATTTTACTTAAGAACATGACAGGAGCATGAAAATATGGGTCAATTAAAAATAGCCAAGACCATCAAGAACGCTGGAATAACCACACCTACATCTACACTACACATGAAGAATAAAAAATTAATAGATGAATGAAAGAAGAAATAAAAAGTGCATGAAATACATGAAGAAAACGCTCTGACCAATCGTGAAAAGGGTGTGTGCGTGCCCGGATTCGCAACATCTCCGCGTTAAAGGATGTATAATTCGGTATGTGATTGTAGGCTGGGCGAACCAATCGCGACTCAATTGTATTCCTGAAGGCCCGCTAACTATCTCAAACTAGCCCCCATTCAAACTACCGACCTCACTCTCTTCCTCTCTTTCCCTCTCTCATCATAACGTATATACGCACGCGCGCTTCTCTCGTCTCGTCATCTCAATTTCTCTGCGCGCCCACACGTTCAATTCGTCATCACGCACACTTTCATGCAATCAATTCAATGCGAAATTTCTGATGGTAACTACAAACCACACAGCTATCTGTATATACCTACATATACATATACAATTCAACATTTATATACAGTTGATTATATTCATAAGTATACACGATGTTCCGAAATTCGTGCATTCCAAATTCATCCCAATATTTTTGACGTAATTTCGTATGCAAAGTTGAGCAACAGAAATAACATCGCTTCAGTAGTTCCCAACAAATTATCATCACTACCGGGTAGACTACTCTTCTCGCATCAACCTCTGTTATTTGGGTTTCTCTATTTTCTTCAGTTCTTCTCCTTCGGTAAAGTGAAATCTACGACACATCCGCTACAGAAAAATAATCGGAGACTGGGAAAATTATTGACATGTTTACGTGTGTTGCTGTTTTGTGACAGAAGACCAAAACAGGATAATTGCACTAAATCAACAATGCATCATCACAAGTATAAATTGTATGAGCTATGACAATTTATTGAATCACTACGTCAAATGTAAGTTTATATCGAATTGTATACTCACAAATATATAATTTGAAACGGTATACCACACTCACTATAAACACAGTCAAGCCCCGAGCTCCTGACATGTCAGTTCAAAATGATCCATCGATTGATGTATATTACTGTTAAGAGCATGGCAATATTGAACAACATACAACGAACGATGTCGACTAGACGTCGCTTTTGACCGACCGCACTTTGAGTGGTGAAAATTGAATTTGCAGCAGCGGACCAAACAGCCAAGCACTGCCCACCTATTTACGTCGCCTTAATAAGGGTGTTTGACATCGCTTTGCTTTAACAAGCCGGTTAATATCCCTCCGCTCAGGCTTTGCTACAGGTATATTTACGTATATATTATTTTGCCATGACGTATACAGTGTACGCAACGCGCCCGGCGGTCACCGACAATTACCAAAGCTTGAAACGCAAATAAACTCAATCAGCAGCATAAAGAGTTGTCTCGTTTATAAACACATGTTGAATATAACATGAATAATTTGTTCGTGTAGCGTTCTACACCTCAACATTCACACTTCCAATCATCGCTTTGATTTTCATTCAGTATACCAATCTGGGTGATCGTATATACTAACTCACCCTTGATGTTGATGAAACAACAAAATCAGGTAGTAAGACTAAAAAAATCTATTTGAGGATCAAAGTTTTTTCCAGAGTGATACTTTGAACAAAATAACTTTGCAATTCATTCGACAACTTTTTCTACGACAATAACATGAGTAAACAGAAAATTTCACAGTTGATTAAATTATAGTATGTTTCGATTAAAACGTTCAACTAATGTTCTATTCAAGTGAATTTCTCAGAATGTAAAAATTAGTATCTGGCGAAAAGTTTATGATCTTTTTATCTTTGAAGGATTTCTTTCTGTACAATATACTCACAATTCACTAATTATATTCATCAATTTTTCTTTCTAAACTGTCATCTTTACAAGTAGCTATTTCTGTATTTTGTTCATGAATAACCAATGATGATAGTAAAATTCGACACATAACATTTTTCTCAATTATTGGATTGTATTAACTACATGCTACATATATTTCTGGTTGCATCTTCACTTCGTATATTTATCTTATCAAAATTCATCTAGAATAAACGAACAAATATCACAGATGCAAGCAGAACATACGTGTTAACAAATATAAAGAATAATTCGGCTCGTCTACAAGCTCTATACAATCAATCGTTCAATTGAAAAATACTACTTCAATTATATTATCATCTTGTAACAGTACACTCACTTAGTGTAAAATTATTCAGCTCTCAATTATCCATCAGATATTTGAAGAATTCAGTTCTCCTGACACCTCCACAACACGAATATCTTCCATATTCCGGTCCTACAATCCGTCGATATCTACATTTCATAATACTCCATTGTCAACTCATTTGATTACCAATATCTGCCTAATAATCACTTTTCCCATCCGTGAATACTTCAATCATTCCTCATTGACATCAATTAAGGTTCTATTCAGGCTCTAAACACTATGAAACACATTTGGTTCGTGCTCGGAAAATACTTATCAGTGATCTTCATTTACATTCTGATTTGAGCACTAAACGAAAACTATTAATCTAAATTGAGGTATTATTTTGTGTAAGCGATATCGGATTTTCAGGAAGAAGAGTATTTTGAACAGTTGGAGCATTTGTAGATGTCTGATGCCAGCTTCCAATCTCCATATTGATTTTTGGTTCAGGTAGAAACCTATGAATCACAGGAGAGAGTAAATCTCTATTAATTTTCGCAGGATCTTTTGGTCCGGTAACAAAAGTTACCAAAACACCAACGATTATCACTACCACTGTTCCTAAACCCGCGAACCAATGATAGGACAATCGATAGAGTGGAAATACATCATCTTCACTGCAAAAAAAATTGAGAGAATTATTCCACCTTACAATTCAATACAATAATATTCATATGATATGTAAGTGAACGCCGTAAGAACTATCGAACCAATCCTCAATAACCATTCGGAATGACTCTGCTCTGACATATTTAATGTGTTTATAAACACCCCATCCATAGTTCATCGATTGACAGAAGTCAATGGGACATCTACGAGGTGATCGAGCACTGTTTAACTCGAGAATACGTACGTTGAAGCAGGGGGGTTTTATACAAACACGAGAGGAGCATCTAAAATTGTGCATAGACCTCGCGACCGTTCGCGCAACTTCAAATAAAACCTTGAGTGTCAAAGTTGAGCCCATATTTACTACAACAATAAGAAAATGTCCTAGACATCGCGATCACCACATCACTAAGTCCATTATAATAACAAAATGATCTGAGGTTTCCGTACTTACTCCTCACGAATCTCGCGATTTCTTCTTAAATCTTCATGTTTCAAACGTTCTTGAGTTCATTTCTTCAGAGAATTTTATCTTGAACTCGTGATTCGAATCACTATAACGTTGCGTGCAAGGGGACACATTGGAATAGAGAAATATCTTAATAAACTCGACAGTTCCAGAAATTTGTTCTCCCATTTCGATATCGAGATCATAAGACTTGAAAGGAATAGTTTCGCGATACACGATAAAATCCAATTCGAGTATGTTCAATATCGCGTGATGTAAAATTACGAAGATAGAATAAGTTTTTAGTAAATAAATATATCAACACTCACTCATAATTTGTTGGAAACTGCTTGGAGAAATCTTCACTTATGTTCGCTGGACAGAATGTGAGATCAACTGGAAGTTTCCTTGGAATGATAGCTCTTACTCCAATCATCGCATTAGAGCCAAGACTTGACCAGCCGGAGATGACGAAACCTGACATTGCACCTATAAGCGCACCCTAATAATCAAAGAATATTCTGTTAAAATTGATGATGAACAATTCTGTAATATCAATCGCATTCGTATTACCTTAGAATTTGCCCAAGGAATCAACATTCCCAGAGTGAAGACACCAAAAGAAGTTCCCGCTGCAATTGCCGCCAGACTACCAGTCACCTATACGTAAGGCGCGAAAACAAGACAAAACACGATCAAGCCCGCGCATTTTTCCCAACACTATATCGATATACGTTGCGATAATCGAATTTTTTAAATTAGATCACCGAATCAAAACGATATAGAGCATCGACACTACCTATCTCAACTAAAGAATCGGAAAATGAGAACAAGCGTTTTGGGAATTCTATTTGTCTCGTTTTAATTGATATTCCTGTAGTATCACAACGATATTGCCACTAAGCTCATGCTCGTTATGTTGGGACCGCGCGGAAAATTTCTCAAACATGAAGTTGGCTGCAAATATAAATGAGTCAATCGATCTGGCGGGAAAATTCAAACGATACAATTACAAACTTCCCTAAAGTAGTGCATTATAACCTTTTTCGCTCTTCCCTTAACATTCTGTCGAAAATTTCGATCGAACTCATATTCTCGGACTAAATACTGACCGACGAGTTAAACGAACGAAAGTGAGATTATCTTTTATTACCATAATACTTTACTATGCAAATGAAGGCAATGAAGAATTTATTTTTATCTTTGCAGCTTCCGCCAGGACTTCAACCCCGGGCTTTCAAGGAATATTTCAACAATCACACTTCACGTAATACCAGCACGAAAAATGAGAAGATATAACAGATATGAATCTAGTTTTTCCACTATCTCAAGCAATAATGTAACTGTCAGTTTTTCAACAGTGAAATTGTGAGAAATACGAATATATTCAATTCAGAAGATTCATAGAAAAATCATGCTCATCAACTTACAGCCAGGACACCACCCAATCGTTCAACAATGAAAAGGAAGCCGAATGCAAATAATCCAAGAAGAACAACGACAGTCTTCACGAAAATTGTTGACGCGCGATCATTAGGTTTTAGTCTGAAATAACCTTTAACAAAGTCTTCCAATAGCACAACAGAAGTTGAATTCAAACCCACAGACAAGGTGCTGCAAAAACCATAGAATAATGGATTGATCCAATTTTCAACAATAATCTTGACAGTCTAATCATTATGTTCCTCCATTATCATCAATAAACATTGAGGCTCTCATCTCATAATCAGACAGTTGCATGAATACCTCAAAGCAGCACTGAATATCCCTGCAATAAATAGGCCTGGAATTCCATAGAGATGACCAGCTGCTTGCATAACGAACGCTGGCAGCATTTGGTCATCAGTTGAAATTAATCCTGATGCTCTTGGATCACATTTGGGTGGCGACCACCAAGCCAAAAGCACCAAACCACACCAACATGTCAATGAAATGAAAAGCATCACTCCACCAGTGAAGATGGCTATTGCTCTGCAACATCAATAACGGATGAGTCAAAATGAAGAATGGTACGTAATTAGTATCTGATGGGATTTTAATATATAATACATTTTCGAGGCTGTCATCGATCCCAGTGAAGTATAACGCTGCACTACAGTTTGATTCACAGCAATATAAGAAGTACTATAGAGACAGGATCCAATAAGAACAGACCAAACAGTATGTCGGGTATACAAGGAAGGATCAAAACTGCAAACAGAGTGAAACCATGAGTACAATTCAATCACACAGGGAGCAATATCTCAAACAACAGAAATGATTGATAGTAACTTCAAAAATTGAATCCTATTGGCTTCCTCTGCTCTTCTCCATACTTCTGCTGGTCCGCCAATTTGATGAGTACCCAAAGTTGTGACTGTCAATACTGCCGCGACCATGACACCAACTTGAAATGCGTCCGTCCAAACCACCGCTCTTATTCCACCCTGATGGAAGAAAAATTGATATAATGATCACACTCATGGGGATATATGGCGCAAATGAAATTGTTATCGAAACTTCGCTTCGAATCTAAATATACAAATAACAATGTACCAAAGACAATGCGAAATATATGTAAATATAGATATATACATGGTTTGCATATATAGAGCAACATTATTGCGATACTGTGCACGATGAACAATTCTCCAAAGACTCAACTCAGCTGCGATAAATTCTCATTAATTCGACATTTAACAAATTGTTCGAATAATTATACGACCAAGTAATTAATCACTTCAACTTGGTTGCCGGTTCACAAACAAAGTTAGATAGCACGAAGGCTTTGTGAGTCCGCGAGAGAGTCCAACGGAGGGTGGAAGGAGTCAGGTAATAGCGGGAGAGGAGCGCGAAGACCAACAGCCACTCGATGCGCCCAGCTATTGTCTCGTGTATGCCATTGTAAGCACGCCCTTTCTGGCCCATAAATATTTCAACCGGCTTTAAACATCGTCTTTTATTGCATTGTTCTTTGCAACAAAATTATTCTGTCACGCTATTGTTTATTTATTTTATTCAAGTAATTTTTCAACTACACATTGGCTTTACTTACCAAGACTGTGTAAAATACGCAGACAAAACATACGATGCCACCAATCAAATAAATACTGATGCCCGTCACTGTTACAAAGAGAAAACATTAAATGCCGATTTATTTTTTATCGTGATTTACTGTTCAATTCAATGACGCAGGTAAATTTATCTTCCTTAGAACATTTGATACCTTGATTTAATGCCAATGCAGGCACATAAACAACGATTGATTGATAAAGGACCTGGTGAAAGATATAATTGATTGTATCAGGACAATATTAAAATTGATGGGATTATTGACACTTTCGAAATTATTTCCTTTCGACTTACCACATCAATTACGAATATGAATGATATCAATATGCGAACATTCCGATTGAACCTGATTTCCAGATACTGTTGAATTAAATATTTCCTGATTAAATATTATCTCTATCGTTTAGCGGGTTCTAATGAATTAGCGGAAACGGATGATAAATATGTTAATAACAAACCTCATAACACGAGTTGAGTTTAAGTGTAGTAAAAACCGGCAGGTAAATATTACCAACGATAATTCCAGTGCATAAAATGGAAATTATAGTAATCCAATATTGCGTTCCAAAGTTGTAAATTTCCGCCGGTGTACCCAGAATCGTAACACCGGATATAAAACTATGCAAACATAATTGTTGATAATTTCGTGTATTTATACATCTGATAATACTATTAATCATAAATCCACTGAAATAACAACCTCGCGATAAGCGATGCAGAAACTGGGAAGATTCCAAGGCCACGTCTACCTAGAAGATACTCGAGAGTTGTTGATGTACTGGCTTTTTTGAAATGCCAGATTCCTGCTGCACCCGAGAAACACAGCATCACGCCAAATACCAACCAATCTGCCCAGTGAAAGTACCATTTCTCATCACCTTCCATCACTCTGTTGGGAATAAATATCTATTGTTTATATACTCGTTATATCATTCCAAGTCCAACCATCAAAAAATCAATTTGACATTCATTTTTGAAAAAATTATTTTTCCAAAGTCAGATCGTTTGCATTGCATAGTGTTGATGTAGAATGTAAGTTAACAAAACAGAAATGAATGCATTGATAATTTGATTTCAATAAATATAATTGGAATATTACCGAGAAGTGTCGGGTATTTGAAAAAAATTCCAATAAGCGTTGCAACAGTTTAACGATGTCACTTTCACTAATCCAAAGAACCAGTTAAATGAAGACAATCAATGACACTATGATGTGTCTCAAAATGATGAATTTCGTTGGCTGGCCAACTCAATTCTCCATATATCTATCTACAATATAATTCTTTACAACAAATATTTGATACTAAAACCCGTCATCCTGAATGATCTATCTCGTATCTTCTACACACATGAAATGAAACTAAAAATATCGGATAAAATTCTAACATCAGAGATGAAATTTTATGCGTTTATTTTCATCTTCAGAATTACGTGTGATATATCATGTTGGTGTATAATAATTGTCTGGAGACTTTGAAGCGCTAACAAGACGGAATTGGTCGTGTAATAATTCTCGGTCATGGGTCAAGAGTTGTTCATATAAAATTACTCGCCCAACATAAACATTATGACTTCATAAGTGAGTTTGTTTTGTACATTATGAATACCAATTCAAATGTTGCTCTCAATCGGAAAGTTAAATTAATTATGCCACAAAATACTGAAAATGATAGGAGTGCAACTAGAATCGCATCTTTATAGTCAGTTCGAAGCAGTCCCTACAATATCAGTAGATGGTCTTTTACCAACTCCTCATTTTATAAATAAAACGAAATGATTTTTTATATTTAGAAGTGGCGAAATGCTGTACGTGTTGTCGCGTGTTGAGCGACCAATCGTGAATTGAAAACCGTGAACACCGTGAGACTTTGTACAGTTCGTGTTACAAACACTTAATTTTCCTAATGGAGAATTTATCAAGAACTAAATAATTTAATTACAGTGAGAACACGGCTTTAATCAACTATCGGTAACGGTGATAACTTAAAATTGTGACGTGTCTGGCCCAATTCAAAACAGACGATACGTATTCACAAAGTTTTCATTATATTTATCCAGCACTTGATTTCTCCTCTTTAATTTTATTAATGGTATGTAAGACAACTGATAGTAACGTCCCTCAGAATGCGTAAATGTGCGAATGAATATAAAAAAAGATAAGATAAACAATACGTAACAAATGCGAATCGCGAATTATGAGTTTTGGAGGCGATAGTCGATGGACGACCGGTTCGCCGATCACTTCCATGATCCACCAGTGAGTTATGAAAGTTTCCACTTGAACTTCTTTCCCACTCCCGGCATCTTAACGAACCAATGAAACATCATCTGAACGCCAAAGAAACATTCTTGTCTGTAATGACAGTATAAGTCACATCGATACTGCGAAATATTTCAAGTATGATATTCATCAGATAAAAACGCAAATTAAAATTGAAATGAATTCCGATTTTCAGTTGGTTATTATTTACTAATCCAGCTATTATAAATGTATTTATACAATGATTAACATTTTGATATTCTATGTATAAATTGTGTATAAAACACCAGACTTTTCATTCAAATGTCACCGCCACAGCACATGAATTCTTTCATTTTTATTAGTATCAGCATTAGCATTAATCCCAAACAAATTGAATGAAAAAAAGATTATGACAGCTGTCTCTTAGTTATGTATGGATGTGATATCATATGATAATACTAATGTGAATTGAAGACACACCATATCCATGGTTTGCAACAGTTATATTCTGAGAATCGAAAATTCTTATATTCACATTTGCGAATCTTCAATAATCCAGTAATTAGTGGATATGGAATGTATTTCGTTTCAATATAGATAGCTTCAAAACATAATTTAAACATTTTTGCTTGTTACTCTGATTATATCTCACCAATTTTCTTTTCATCACATTAGGTACTCCAAAACGTTACGTATTATTATCAATGTGGCAGGTAAATGTTACCAAATCTCGATGAATAAATGCTCGAAAATTGTTAAATCATTTCACAACACTCACATGAATTGTTACATAGTAACAACCATCTGAACTATCTACGTAGTTTTATCTAATATAAAAATCAGTTTAACAGAACAAAAAATGTAAAGAAATTTTTTTTTTTCTTATCGAAGAACGAAGAATACAATGACACAACATTGCGAATGAATTGGTTTTCCACCTCAGCACAAAGTAATATTAGATTTATTAATCCACAATCGTCAATCACGACTTGGTATTTTACCACCACCAAATAACCGTTCACATACTCTGTCAACAATATACGTCGCCGAGAAATTGGCAATCAGAACAGAAATCAAAATATATCGGAATTCAATTGGGAATTCGACAATTCTCAAGCTCTCAGTAAGTACTGAAACTCCACTCGCTAGTCCAATCACGACAACAAAACTGCCCAGAAGTGAATAGAAGAGCGCCTTGTTATCATACAATCTTTCCATGAAGGGTGTACCTTTATAATTGACAGCAAAATTCGATACTTGCAATGCTAAAGAAATAATGTAAACAGCACTGTTAACAATATTAGCTTCAACAATCTCTTCCACCTCGCCATTATCATTTTTCACTTCATTAGTTGTATTTGTCGTATTTTCCACTGATACTGATAATTCGTCAGTGACTGTCAACGTTTTTTCATCAGCCGTATATATTTTTGCTTGCTCAACCAAATAAATGAGACAAGAAAAATGAACAGCGAACTGTAACAACACTGTGAGTATGGTATATAAGTTAAATATATTTGGCAGCGGTCTTTCTTTTGAAAGTGATTTGAGTGGTTTAGATCTCGAGATGAATAAGAATGATAGAGCCATCAGAACACTTTGAACAGTTGCCTGTGCATCGGTAAATTTAATTCCAGACAAATAGAGCACTGATTGACTATATGCAAGTACTAACGCATTTAATGCGAGGATCTTGAACATTTGCAATGTTGT
Organism: Meteorus sp. PSUC_FEM 10030008; assembly: GCA_018881525.1. Classification (NCBI taxonomy): domain Eukaryota; kingdom Metazoa; phylum Arthropoda; class Insecta; order Hymenoptera; family Braconidae; genus Meteorus; species Meteorus sp. PSUC_FEM 10030008. The sequence goes on along the minus strand of JABMBR010007412.1, from coordinate 24,003 downwards.
AACTAACGTGCACCTTCCTTGCTTAATAATATGACATACACACTGAATTGATGATAATTTACTTGTGAACGGTGCTGCGATTGATGCATCACCCAACTTCACAATCATTTGGTCCTGCTCTTCCATTTCTTTCAGCATTTTTTGAATCTCCACATTATTAATTTGTTGGCGTATTGGGTTTCGCGGTTTATTATTCGGCGATAGATTCATTGCATTAGTATTATTAGGCTTTGTTACTTCACGATTTCCAGACATTGCACGTTCTGGTAAGCTCGAAAGTATTGCAACACCAACTTGTGCGTGTTTCAATGCACCAACGTCATTAGTACCATCACCACACATCAAAGTTGTATAGCCCTGACTTTGGAGTGAGAGAATAATAAATTCTTTTTGTTTCGGTTCACATCGTGCAAATATCACAATACGAGGCAATATTTCATTGAGAATTTTACTCTCATATTTTCTTAAATAATCTAATCCTTCGCCCGTGATACACAATGCATATTTTCTCCAAATATTCGCCTCACTGGTGCTCATATTTTTTTCACTCAGAGATATGACAGTTTTCTGATCAACACTTTCCCAACACCACTTGTCAGATATTTTTGTCAGTATTAAAGTTGTTGGTTTCTTTGTGAAATGCAATTCACGACTAACGTGACAGGCAGTTAATGGATTATCACCAGTTATCATAACAACTAAATGTGACGCATTGACTATCTCTCTTATAACAGTACAAGAGTCAGGTTTCAAAGGGCAACTAATTACCACGAATCCTACGAATATCAAGTCCGATTCTAATTCACTTCGAGACAATGATCGTAAATCCTGTGATGTTAATGATGTATTCAATTTTTTATATCCCAATGCCAAAACACGTGCACCACGGCGAGAAAGTGTCAGGTACACAGAGTCATAGTTGTCTGGAACTGACGAATACATATTCTTGAGCGTCTCTGGGGCACCTTTCACAGTAACAATGAAATGATTCTCTGAACTATTGGGTAAACTGTATCCTGCTATAACGGACATCCTTTTCAGAACTGATGAAAAATGATGTCGATGGAATATTTTCAGCACATGTGACTTTCCTTTTTTCGGTATGACTGCATCATTTTTGGTTAATGTCCAATTGATTGCTTTCAATGTTACTTTCTCAAGCGGATCACCCACTATGCCATCATCCAGTTGCACTAATGAATGACATGTTGCTAATACATGGATACTTTCGATTGGCGCCTCATCAATGTTCATCACATCCATTCCACCACCAATACCTGTTATACCTTCAACAACTAAATTATCACTGGTCAATGTTCCAGTTTTGTCGAAGCAACAGACATCGACTTTTCCAGCGAATGGCATCCTGAATGGTTCAGTGCAATAAACGCCTGTAAAAAAAAGACATCAATGCTGCATTGATATATTACACTGTCTTTTATAGTGATTCCAATCATAAGTGAAGTGAGATACCCACCAAACTTCGACAGAGCAAGTAGAGAGGAGTTTATGGCCAATGATAGTTCAATTGGTAGTTCTGGCGGAATAACTGAAGTCAATATCAAGCAGCATTCCAGGAATAATTTATACCTGCTTCTGGTTGGATCTGCGGCACCTGATCGAAGATGACAAAAAAGGATTCCCAATAACTGTCCAAGTAATAAAATCAAGTGTAAAGTAGAGTCCTAATCTCATACCATGAATCCAAACATAGGATGCTGCAGCAATTGCGAATATAAGAAGAAATAGAATGAACCCAAACGTTTCCAAATTGTTGGCTGTCACCCGTTTGACCCCAAACAATATCGTCCTCAAAAGTTTCCCCTGAGATGTTGAGAAGCCCGTGCGTAATACGAAGCCGATACAACCATTATCAGTTGCTGGAACATGAACAAAAGCTCGATCTCTTTTTCTGAACGTCTTCTTGTTTCGTATACATCAATTATCGTTTATATTGCGCAAGAATATCGTACCACGTAATCCAGATGTGTTCTTTCCTGGAGGTGTATGCTGTACAACTTTAGTTCCGCCATACAGGACATGGATCTTGTGTTTACGTGATATATCTAAGTTCTGATCGTCATCAATATCCTCAATTGGCTCTTTCATCAATGGCACTGATTCGCCTAGTTCATTCATCAACGATTGAATACATAAGACACTGTAGTTGCATAAAATCACTATACATATACAATAATCATGCTTCACCCATTCTCACCTGTCAGCATACTTTCATCAACAACACATTGTCCCCGCAATAATAAAATATCGCATGGTACAAGAATGTCATTTTGTGATCGTATGATAGAAACTATATCACCGGGTACAACCTGATCAGTAAACATTGGTCGCCATCTTTTATTGCGATAAACCAACATCATATAAGGTTTATTTCCCATTTTGCGTATTTCTGCCATATTTCGCAATTGTTGGTGAACAAGCATATATTCAAACGTGATGAGCATGATAAGTGTGAATATGCTATAGAACCAATATTCATCAAAACACCACAAGGTAACACAAAATACTTGGAAAACAAAGAATGGTGCAACGGCACGTTCTTTGAATAATTCGAATGCCTCAGGTACAACCATATCCAAGCTGAAAATACCAAAGGAACTTTTAGGCATGATATTACTTAGTCACATGAAATATCGAGAGCACCAAGCAATTATGCAAAAAAAAAAATATGAAAGACACATACACATTCTTCCCATATTTATTCTCAACTTTTGTGACATCTTGTTCATCCAAATGTCCTTTCCAGTCACAATAACTTTTTATTGTTTTAGATACGGGGAATTCGAGAACCTTGAACTGCTTTTTATCTGGATCCCAACAATACTTCGTTTTTTGAAATATAAACCAAGGTTGATCCCCTCCGTCCTGATGTAATTTTACCAGCTCAGAACTTCCATTATTGGGTGTGGGTATTACTTTGACAACTGATGATTTGTACGGATCTTTAGCACGGCTGCAGTTCAAAAAACAGTAGATGTGGACAGACCATTGGCAACATAGACATAGAAACATCTGTAGAATTCCAATGCCAGCAATTCCAACCAATCCTCCTTGATAATATTCATGAACACCATACACGAAAATCCAATTGTAAATCCATATTGTTTGCAATGTGAGAAATGGTAATACGTAACCATTGAATATAAGCCTGCGAGGATTGTGTAGACTGACACATTGAACAAGCTCGTCTTCACACGACAATTCTTTGTTGGCCATGATCAAATCAGGGGAACGTGGCAACCGGCCTTTCGTGTTTTTCAATATTTGGTCGGATTCCAAAAAATTTTTAATCCTAATGACGTGTCACTATTGTGTGATGTCTATTTGAAATCCGCTGTGCTCATATCCTTTGTCGCTGCATAAGATTCATATCGACATGTTCTCACCTCCTGTAATATTGAATATGCTTCGAGATCAGAACATACATATTAGGAAATTGAAGAATTCCAATCTACCGGTAATATTTTTATAGTATGAGAATGGTGGGTTATTACTGATATGAAATGACTTACGTACATATACATTATTGATGCAATGGTATAGTTAACTATTGAGTGTAACTATAGCCGGAGGAATATTCGGTGCTGGAGAGAAAATCGTCGTGAATGGCGTAACATGGAAACCGAGTAATCATTTCATTGGTACAGGACGGAAATTTACCAGTCAGTTGAACGGTCAGTGAGACGGTAATAAACCGGTCGAAACATATGTCTGTATTGTATTGTAACCATCGACTAGTGTGTTTGAACAGCGTCAGGCGCCATATTCAAAGATATGATTGAATACTTGATCTACACATTTGAATTTTACGTAACAACAGGATAGGAGTTAAATGAAAATTTAGATGGATTGATATTTCATGGTAGACTGCAGAATTTTACTCAACGAGAGATCTTCAATTACGATAAAACATCCTTTCATGTGAAAATGAACATAACCTGCAATGTTCAGAGGGCTGCCTGAAAGTTCTGTCATAGAAGGTGTCAATAGTGGCCTACAGGTGGCAGAAAGGATACTTGAACTAGTTTTGGTTTAAAATTTTTTTATTTCACATGTTATTTTACGTGAATCGTTTTCTTCCAATAGTTCCACATTGATTTAGAGCTTCGGTATTTACATCAGTAGTAACTCGTTACTCAAGTATGGATGTAACAAATAAAATTGCAGGATTTACTTTGAAGTCACCGCCATGAACATAGCATTAATGATATATATATGGACAATTCAGGTGGGAAATTCGAAAGTTGTTTGAAGTATGCTGTTTAAATGAACGATAGATTAGTTGGTTGGGTTTTAAAGAATTTTTGATACTCTTATACACAACATTGATAAACGAATTTTGAGAATTATACCACAAGTCTATTCGAAACTTAATTATGATACAATTTATGAGAATGGGATAATTAGAATGAAAAATGGGAATCGTCCAAGCGTCGGCGAAGAAACGGAAACCACCCCCTTGTATACCCTGTCCCAATGGTTATATACCAGGAAATCCTGGTACATTTGAAGATCTCCACAAAAGAGTGAAAGATCTATATCCACATAATTTTGAGGGTGCAAGATTGATCGCGAGAAAAACTCTGAGCGATCATTTTAATGCCTGTCACACAATAACATTGAGTTCAGTAACGCCCAGTGGCTATAAATTCGGAGCCTGTTACTCAGGGTCAAAGAAAGTTGGCCAACATGAAAAGTATCCTCTTGTGACAGGTAATATTATGCCGAATGGTAATTTGGCTGCGAGTTTTTCGCATACACTTGGTTGCCGGTTCAGGATTAAGAACGCCACTCAAATGACCAAAGGCAAATGTTTGGCTACCATTTCAACAGCGGAATATAGATCTGATGACTTTACATTGTCAATGATGATTGCCGATCCTGATTTTAAACGACAAAGTGGAACAATTGTATTACATTATCTACAATCGTTGTCGTCACGATTGACTGTAGGTCTTGAAATTGCCTGCCACCGTAGCCGATATGTCCCTGGTGGTCAACAATCAATATTAACTTGTGCACTGAGATATAATAGTGGTCCGCGAACCTTCTCCGCAACTATCGGCGAAGTTGGATTACACGCATGTTATTACCATAAAGCGAGTCAGCAACTACAACTCGGTGTTGAATGGGTGACTAACATGAGAACGCATGATTCGACGGGCACGATAGTTTATCGAGTCGATATACCACATGCAGACATGATTTTCAAAGGATTAGTTAATACAGAGACGACAATTGGTGGGGTATTTGAAAAAAAACTGTATCCAATGCCCGAAACATCATTGCTTCTCAGTGCAATGTTGAATCACAAGAAACAACAGTTTCGAGTTGGTATAGGTCTTAACATTGGCTGACAATATATACATATACATGTATTATTCTGCTTTTGCGAGGAGTTGTATAGAACTGATGGATATGTAAATGTCTTTCATATTGACACGAGTTTTTGTTGCAGTCTCAACAAAAATCGTTTGACCAACCCATTAAACATCTCTATTTGTAAACACATCTCTATTTATTATACTGTACGTAGAATCTCCTAAACCATTTTTATAACTATTTTGGAAATAACAATTGTCACTTGAGTTTCTTTTTCATCTCACTCAAATTTCTTCCACTGATTACAGTTCATCATTTAATGTCTTCTTCCGCTCATATCCTTCAGATTTTTCTGAGTCCTGATCTCTCGGTTGTTGATTTGATTTCGAACTCAATTCATTCAAATCATTTATTATTTCTTCATTGATGAGACCTGTTTCGTCAGCGTACTCCAGTATATTACAGATAAGTGGTGATTCTACTCCGAGAATATATTCACAAACTTTGGGTTCCACTAGAAATAAAGACACACTGGACGGACTATTTGAGAAATTGTCGACGCACTTCAATCGCACCTAGAAAAGTGAAATGAACAGAACAATCGGTAATGCAATCGATGAATGGACATTTTTTTTTACGTGAATTCATTTCTGGAATCCTTCAGTTTTACTCGTGGACCAATCTGAATCGATTGTTGTCGAATTGTTGAACGAGAGTGAATTCCATATAGCGATTATTATATTGCGAGCAGTTTACTAGAGATTCGTGTCTCATTATATTTCTGATGAAAATTCAGTTAAACATTGAAATCATTCTACGGTTCATAATAGAAAATTAAAGCATGCAGCTAATGTTGTTCATTGTACAGATGTAAGATTAGACCAATTATCCAGAAATTATAGTAAACTAATAACAAAAAGGAAGGAAAAGTTTTTTTTCTCCATTGGGTTAATCCCAGCAATCGCAACCACATGAGATCATCAGAACAAGATAGAATAATTTACCTCAGTTTGTCGGGGCTTTCCCGTTTTATCACAGAAACCACCATCAGAATAGAAATGCGATAACTGCTTCCGTTGTCCCAGTGGCTTAGGTTGCTTATTTGGATGAGATAGAACCCATTCAATATGCTTTTCCTTGTCAAACTTTCCCAAATCAATAGTGACTTTAGTGCCATCCTTTTCGACATGGTACTGCGATACAGATCGGCCGTAACAAAATTCATATTTCCACCAGCCGTCACCCTAAATAAAAATTGTCGAATTGTATTCCCTATATATAATGACCCAACTGTATTTTTTGGAATTATATCATGTAAAATATTCACCCCATGCAGGCACTGGTGTCCTTTCAAAAAGTTTTGATGCGGTGTTATGTCCAGTTTCCCAGAACTACCATCAAGTATCGTGCTCAGATATTCATCTGTTTTCTTCTCCATCCCATCGACCGGTCGTAGTTCAATACGAACGCGTGGTTCCCCATCCTATATCACATCGAAAACAGTTTTTGGAATTATGATCCTCGTAATCTCGTTGAGAGGATGAAATGACACAAAATATCCAGGCACCAAGTTAATTCTTAATGAAACGAAATTACGTATGATTTCATTGATTACCGGAAGGTTTATGCAGTTTTAACCAATTGAATGATATTAGGTGAATCCGAACATTGACAGAAAGCATTAAAACTGAATATACAAATCATGTTCGAAGCTATTAAGCAAATGCCTCAACGTGATTGTGATATGATAGCAAACAAATGTGAATATATGAATATTACAAAAGCCCATTCCCCTGAAATGCAAAATTGGCTGACCTGGCTATCCTCATCTACATGGACGATTGCAACGACTTTTTGTCTCTTGTCATCCTGTGCGACAAACAATCAATCCATATAAATAAAAAATAAATTTTCGCTCATAATACATGTCATCCTTATCAATCTGTAAATTAATCTGTAGGAGGGGATTTTTCTTTAGTTGGAAAGGAACGAGGCATGCCAAAAATTCTAATGCATTTACGAGCTCCAAAAATATAAAAATATCTACTAAATCAGATCAATTAATGATTTTGGTTGCATTAAATAGTAAATAAATAGGTCTAGAATATTTGATTGAGATGAATTTCTACCGGGACTTTCTGATGCCGGAGTGTCAAACCCTCTGCTTCTAAAGCAGCTTGTGCTCTAGGTCGCTTTGGTGAATTGTCCAGGGGTGTACAATTTATTTCGTCTTCACCTGCACTCTTCGAATAATCAGGATGGCTACAAATTAATCGAGACATTATGACTGCCTCGTAATCACAACTTGCCACTTCATCCAAAGAATATATTTCATGATCTACATGTGGATGGCACATGTATAAGAGTTTGATTGTCCTTGGTTTATTACTCAAATCGCACACAGTTCCATTAGTCATTTCAACTCCGACGTAAGGCATGCGAACGCCATCCAACTTTTTCGTCGGTACATCAGGCTTTGTTTCACGATTTTTTTCTTGTTCTGCATAATCTGCCAACAAGTTCTCTTTCTGTGTTTTGTTCAATGTACCCAAATAATATTCTTGTATTTTTACTTTCTTTCCATCTCTTTCTTCATGGTATTGTCTCACATATTTACCATGACATATTTCATAAGACCAATAAGATTCCGCCTAGATATCAATTGTTGCAAAATAATTTTCAATTGGGAACATTTGCCATCACTATTATCTACGCCACAAATATAGTTTAGGCATTGTTTACCTTCAATAGGCATGTATTCTTATTGAATAATGGCATCAACAATTCCAACGGATTCGGGCCAGAATATGGTGCATCATTATCTTTCGCTTCCTTTCTCCCTATTGGTATTTTGCACATATACTTTTCATTTTGTGCTGTTGTTATGGGATAATATTCAAAGTTTGGATGAGGTTCCTGAAACCATCAGATGGATATTCAATAGATGTAACTAGAGATATTTTGTGTGTGGGGATGTGTTGTTTCACAAAATCCCTTCTCTCTGATAGAGGGAGGAAATACTCACAGGTTCTAAATCAATTTTGCCAGGCCAATTTATCTTATAAAGAATCTCAACATCTTGATGTTCTATTGTATCACCACAAGAGACGAATAATAATATTTCGAAGATAATCATACAAGAAAATATGCTGTGTCGCCTCATCATGATGAAAACTAAATCTACACTTTTTACATATCGTTGGTTACATATGAATGGATGGTCTATTAATCATTGGGTTGAATATACAATGAGTCGATCATTTGCCACTTTATTGATAAGAATATTTGAATTTTCGTTTGAATGCGAACAAATATGTGTGAAAATCATATAGATTGATACGAGCCACAACTTGAGCCACGTTACAGATGATAATACGCTATAGAAACGGCAATGGTGGGGGTGTGTACAAACATGTTTGGCCAATCCAAAATAGTCTCTCCAACACATCGTTTGTTACACAAATATCAAAGATTGCATCTGAAGAGTCTATGGATTATGAAAAATAACAGTAGCAACATACTACATAATGACTTATTCTTGATCATCTGACAAAAGAGTCAGACCCCAAATTCACATTCTTATTTTAGGTTAGGAAATCTTGTTAAATATTGATAAGTTCGCGCGCAACATTTGAAATTGGAAATCTGGAAGAAAATTTGTGACAAGTGCGTTTATAGATAAAGCGCTCAAAGAGTTCTTTTCGAATCATTGAACCATGTCACTCTCACCACATTTTATTCGTTCGTAAATTCGTTGACAACAACTTTTTAATCAGATATATACAAAAATGGATGTCCTCAATTTTTTGAGCAGGCCGGTAGGCGAAATTTTAAACAAGAATTGTTGTGAGATCTGAACCCAAAAGAAACTCTTTGGCCAGATAAACTCTATAGTCATACTTGTGCACCGATTGGATGGTAGTGGTGAGAAATATTCACTTATTGTGAACAATAACATAACGGTGCTTGTGTGTTGTGTATATGTTGATTCCGACTTGCAAACGTGGACACAATAATCGGTAGATAATATCCAATTTTTTCCTCAACTCTCATAGGACGTTGGATTTTTTAAAGCACATATATGAAATAATGAATGTTTGGACGTTAATAATCAGCATTTCGGTGCTCTGTGCTACGACGAGTTGCACCTTGTCGCCTCCGACGAATAAGCAACGCAAAGATAAGAACAAAGTAGAGAGTAAGGTACTTCTATGGATGTTCATTACATGTTGATAAACAGAAATTGCTTCTATGATTTTGTTTTGAATGAAAAATTCAATTATTAGTATGTGTAACACTTTTATAGAAGGGGCCTGTTGATCTCAATGTACATGACAGGTGGTTAGTCGTTCAAGACCCCAAGACCAGCGACATCGTCAGAGAAGCCGGTCTTTATTGTAAGGATACAAGAAAACGACATTTTACCGGTGAAGTCTTAGGTTATATTACACCCGTAAGATGATTGATATTGTAGCTACTCCAAATGTTCATTACTCCAATGGATTATATTCAGTAGGGACTGAGTTGATACTGGTTCTACGGAAAATCGATTGAATTTCAACGACTCCAACAGGAATAATGTTCATGAAGAATTAGTTGCAACCTTATTCGCTTCCATCTTGATTTCAACTTCATTATGAATATCATGTTAATTCCAAAATCACATGCTACTATGCTAGGTCTTTTCTATCGACCATCGTTCATAAACAAATGAAACCACTTCTCAACTCAGTTCCAACAGTTGGTTAACCTACTACGATGATGATGAGAGTATTATCGTTTGTATATGAATTGACAGTGGAACAGTGATGGTTATGAAGTCGCGAAAATTTTTCATGGCAAATTTACGACACTGTCACCCGTTTGGCTAACAATTCAGGGTAATACGCGGAAATTCCATATTCCAACTCATGATGTACAAAAAAAATGGTTGAAGGAGATAAAAGCAGCGAACGACGCAAACCATACAGTACGAGGTAGGTTCCAAAACCCAATTCAATGCCAGTTGTAATTTTTTCTATCACTAATTATCGATCTACTTCAATATTCTAGTCCTACCACGAGTATTATTCGAGAAATGGTCTCCAAATGACATTGTATCATTGAATTCCGATGACCAACGAAAACTCCAGCTAGTGTCAGCACTCGTTGAGTCTGCTAAAGTGAGTGAATCCCAAGTCAAAGACAAGTGAGAATCGGGTCATTTGATTCATCGACAGTGTGTTGAAAAGGTATCTTTCGATGGTTCCAGGCATTCCAATTCAGTGGTTTCGTATTGGAAATATGGAATCAGTTTGTATTCACAGGTGTGAAAACTGATGTAGTAGTTGATTTGATCAAATCAGTGAGCACAAGGCTGAAGAATAAAAATCTCGAAGTGATATTAGCAATCCCACCGGCAAGAGGGTAATATATTGTTGTATATCTACATTGTGACTATATATTTCATACTTTGTATATGAATACATCAACTTAACATCGCTTTATTGAATTTCAGACCTGTAGCACAAATATTTTCGAAAATTCATTTCGATGAATTGGCACCTCACGTTGATTATTTCTCATTGATGACTTATGATTTCTCAAGTGTTGATCGACCAGGACCGAATAGCCCTATCAGATGGGTACGCGAATGTGTTGAAAAATTAGTGCCTGAGGACGATGATCCCAAACGGCAGCAAATATTGATGGGACTGAATTTTTATGGAAACGATTACACACCTGAAGGTGGTGATGCCATTATTGGAACGCAGTATTTGAAAATACTTGAATCATTCAAGGGTAAAATTCAGTATGATGATAAAAGCAAAGAGCACTTCTTTGAGTACAGGTTAGTTCATATTAAACATTTAGGACGTGAATATTATAAAACATTTCAAAAACGATTTTATTATTGTACCTCTAGATCTGCAGTTGGTAGTGATTACGTATTTTATCCAACACTTTATTCTATAAGTCGCCGAATCGATCTCGCACGTGAATTGGGTACAGGACTATCTATATGGGAGCTCGGACAAGGATTGAATTACTTTTACGACCTATTTTAATGCGTAAGTACTGTTGCTCTCAGACTTCGATAACATGACATCCAGATGAAAGTATACAATGTGATTCCCTCAAAATCGAATGATCTTCATTTGTGGACATTCCTTATAATCCCATGAAACTACGGAGGAACACTATCACTTTTGTTTTCCGTAATTTCCCCATCTTTTTGCAACATCATCATAGTCTGCGGTCCTTGTAGAATATTATACATCAGCGCCCACGACAATTTGGCTGGCATCCAGCTAGAACAAGTTGAACATTGGTGTAGTTGATATCATCAATTGAATTGGATTAGTTATATTGCTGCTTATGATTGACTGCAGACAATCGACACACCTCTTAAGCGGCAGAAAAAACTTGACACTTTTCGGCAATGTTACATTTATTTGATTCGTCAGTATGCCGAATATGATTTCGGTTGCAACATACTCAGGCTCAAGCTTCGCCATCAATCTGAGAAGTAAAAATGGAGGATAATCATAACATTTCCCTTTTAAAAGACTCAGGACTCATATTACTCTATCTTTTTGTGTTCACCTTGGTTTGACACCGGGAAACATATTTGTGTTGATGAAATATGGACAAACAAGTGTTGTATGAATACCATGGTATCCATGTACCTCAACGAAAAAGATTTATCACGTTAAATTCGTGGTGCGAAAAGTTCCGATCATGTAATACTTACTTTGAGCTCGGTGAATAAACTTTCGTGATATCCAATCGCAGCGAATTTCGTCGCGGAATAATCAGTACAGTTATATGTACCCAATAGTCCGGCAACACTCGCAATGGTAACAATGTGCCCGTGATTTTCTTTCATCATCTCGTTCACAAACGATTTATTGATCTGTATACCATCACACCAGTTTTACTCAATCCGGATGAGAATTATTTCGATTCTTTGCTGTGTCATAACTCGAATTTTTTTTCACTTACCCAGTAATGCGACAGTATATTAACTTTGAAAGTTTTCTCGATTTCATCATCGGGGATATTCATGAACGTTTTTCCATACACATATCCAGCGTTATTTACAATAATTGTGATCTAATGATAGAAAAATCGGAAAATTAGAAGCAGTCGTGCACTATGGGTCCATGCGATTCAGAACTCAAACAGTTATTTACATTTCCAACTTCAACTTTGACAACTTTTGCTACTTTATAAACTTCATCTTTAACGCCAATATCGCAGACGTATCCATTGCATTTGCCCCCATTACTTTTTATTTCATCAACGACATCACGAATACCTGAAAAGAACATCCAAGATTTATTGAAATTCGAATACACCATGTTTAATACATGCAGAAATTTCACAACAGAATTTCATCATAGAAAAACAAGGCGACCACAATTGTTCCCGCTGTTGACGATCATCCTTATTCATGTGATATTTGAAAACCGAAGACACGTCATATATAAACTGGTAGGAAATTGCATTTCACATACATATTGCATTACCCTAATGAAAGTTATTACTGGGAAAAAACCCGACTGTATAACACATGATTTTGAAATATTTACCATCATATCCTTTCTCTCATTCGAAGACATAATTTTTCATAAGCAATGTCATACTTGATATTTTGATGGAAAAAATAAGACATTTTTTCATCGTCAATAATATCCTTTTCGTCCTTTTCTATTCAATTATTTTTTCACGCATCGCAACGATTTACGATCCAATTGGTTTCTTGAGAAAAGAGGCTACTGACTTTCTCTAATAATTCGCTGCTTCTGCAAAACTACCACGCGACAATGCATACAATCAGCGTTGTATAAGTAATTTCTCCATTGACTCTGGTTACTCTACAATTCCAAAATTTTCGCAGATTTTTTGTTTATGAATTTTCACTCGGTTCTGCATGTTGATATAGTTCACCGCGACAACTTATCTATCGAGCTGTCATAGACGAATCGGTTCAATTTGAGAATATTTTCATCGCAAAATTCTATTTCTCCGAGAGTTTACATTACTGGACTAAAATCAGAAATTGGTGTTTGATCAAGTATGTTACTTTTAATCAAAAGTTTTCTGGGGAAAGTACGAAACAAAATTTTCGAAATTCAGTCGGATGTTCACTGCCCAAGTTGTTGGTATAAACTTCTATTTATAAGGCCAATTATGATTGACAATACCAACATTCTCCTTGAGGATGAAATTGATCTCATATGAACTCTCTTTGATGTATTGAATGAATGTAAATTATGTAAATTATTTACTTACCCTGCTCATTAATATCCCACAAGACAACATGAGCACCGAGCGCTGCCAATTTGATTGCAATCAACTTTCCTATTCCACTTGCAGCGCCAGTAACCAGTGCAATTTCGCCCTTGATACTTTTGCATCGATGTTGAGCAGGAATTAAACTCATTAATAATGTTTCTAATATACAAAGTATCGTTAACCATGCGAATGATATAATATCGTAACAGATGTCAACAATCTTCTTCAGCTCCATTTCAAAATACTTCTACAGTGCTATATCAAGTAATTCTCGTTATTATTGCCTACAACAATTCCATTAGTAAATGCAGTTAAAAATCTAAATGTCCAACCAATCCAAAGATCGCGGGATAATTAGAAGGAAAGAAAATTCTCCAATTCTCATCAGTTCAACTTTTCTTTGCACACCCCACCCCTCGTTCTATTCTGTAAATGATCTTCTAGATTTTGAATATTTCGTACAAAGTTATGCCGATGTATCTCAAATATTCATGAATATTCGAATATTTCTTAGAATAGTTGCAATCACCTCGAGCGGCGACGGTTGACTGTATGAATACTCTTCACGGGCATTCACAGTAAGTCTTTTCGATGTTGTCGTCACAGAAAGCTAGTGGCGATATCCTGCACGGTCATGAAAGAAGAGGTGTACTTATGTTACTGAACAATGAAACAATCGGAAAACCTTGCGGATTTTTAATTTCCAAACACGAGTGAGTAAACTCTGCAATTCTAGGAAGGAAAGATAGAAAATCAATATCACTAGCAATTCATCTCGGACAAAGTGGAATATGATTGATAAATATGATAATAGAAACAATTGCTCTTCAGGCAATAATATTACTATTTGTCCTTGCGTCCATACCATTTTCTCGAATGATGGAACAGCTGGAATAATTCATGGATGGAAATGTTTTTGGAACCGGAGTTTCAATTGCTGGAAGTGACATTAGGATAAAGTGTCATCCGTTCGCTATTAATTATTATCAGCGCCATTCTTCCACTTTCCAATCAATTGATGTTCATTTCATTTTAATGTAAAACTCAATGACACAATCGGATTGTGAACGTGATGACATTTTAATTTCGAAGGAGCCCCAATTCAATATATCTCCATCAGAGGCAATGTCTCAAAGTCTGTTGATGAAATTAGACCGCAGGTCCATTGTCACATAGATGAGCCTTCTTTTATTTCAAAAATGAGATAATCAAATCCATTCGGTTGAAATCTTCCTCAGCATGTACTTGAGAACAGAAAGAGAAACTTCATATTTAGAAAATTCTCGAGAGCATGTAAGTACTATACTCTTTCTACTCATATTATGCCCCTGCGCTGCTGTCTGATCCTTCCGCATGGAAAAGTCATTGACCGTTAGCGAACTCCTACTAGAATTACTAACGGGTCACAACATTAAACATTCGTCCGTACAAACATGAAACTCTATGTATATGCGAAACATATCGCATCCATTAGTACAAATATTTCCCAAAATCATATTGGAAAAATTTCTGCTTTATCATCGAATTTTCTCTAATTGTGTCATGAAAGATCTAAATCTAAATCTGGTCGTGCTCATTATTTCATTTGGATAAATCCCGCGACAAAAATTAAGTCAGTTGTAGAAAGATGCCACTCCCAAACTACTTTTCATCGAAGTAATTGTTATCACAAGAGATAGAGCCTGCGACTGATAACAAAACTGACTACACGTTCAAATGCATACCGAATTTACTGGGTCGTGAAACGGCTGTATAGATATACTCATCAGCATCATAAACTTGAAACTTTGCACATGAGTTATAACAGCTGTATGCTCTGTATTTTCATTCTCACTCTCGGCGCAAGTTGCTCCATCTTTTGGTGCACGTGAATTCGCCAGCTGGATCATTCGACATCTCAGTTCAGAAAACTTCTTTGCCTGTTGCAGTGAATGATAGAATCAACATTCACACAAATCGCGTCGGCATCATCATCATCATCATCATCGGTTAGTATTCATTCACTTTTTCCGATGGCTGATTGAAATTTATTGTTAAGAAACGCTTGGATCCCATTCCGTTAACTCTTGGGCATATTGAACGATCTCGATTTCATAGTTGGTATCCCCAGACGAACAATTCGAATAGGAAGTTGGACTAATGGAGAAGGACGTTCTTGAATTCGTCATTAGTGTCATATTGGAACGAATGAATAACTGAATACACACTCTTTCAATGGAATTGAATAATGTAAATGCAGCGAAATCATCTAAAAAGCGAAAACAGTTTATGAAGCTTGCAGAAGTTTTTCTCTAGTCACATCCAGCATGATCTGAGATAATCGAGATTCTGGAACATGTCTCACATGAAGCAGCTATGTGCATGGTGCTTTTATTATATCCCAGTGCAAGTTATGCTATCTCTTGGTGAACGATTATTCACTTGCTGGATCAGGTGGATACCTCAACTAGATGAGTACGTTATCCCCATCGGGCAATGTTCAGTCATGTTTCTCACTGGGGAATTGGATATATTCATGGGAGCCATCTCTCATGGATGCAATAATTGGAGAAACTCACAAGAAATATTTAACGATCACGATTTTTTTATTAAAATTTTTCGGCAAATAATGGTTTCAGTTGGAACTTGAAACGAAAACACATCAACCTCACATAAATTGTTCGTATCGTATCGAAACAAGTTGATGACCAAATGTACACTTGCCTACGGTAATCGAATATCGTCATCGTGACAAAGTTATCTACAACACGAGAAGAATTCATGGGTTTGTGACAGTTTCTCCCTGGACAGGATCATTGATAATTGTCATTATTGAATCCTTCGATATTTATATTTGGAAGCGTCGATGAAGATAACTTTGCAGTAAACCATTTACGAGGCTTTTTCGTAAAAAAAAAATGTCTTATGCTGTTTAATTCACAGATGTCGTATTTGCTCACAATTCACTACGGGGAACTGGATTTGATTTCATAATTTTAGGTTTAAAGTTTCCACATCTTGGGAAATTAGGTGGCGTCGGTGGAAGGTCTGAATCTTCTCCAACATGAAATACCGTACTCATGCCGTTGTACAAATGCGGAACAATATGACAATGGTATAACCACCAACCTGAAATCACTTCAATGAAGGGGCATTGCGTTTCGACTCGAATATGAGCACAACAAGTGAGAAATTTTGCATATATCCCAATGAGATAAATGAGACATTCTTGCGTGAGAAAGTGAACAGAACTTCGAATTGTATTCACCTGGATTGTCGGATATGAAACGAGTTATTGTATATCCCCCAGAAGGTAAGGCAAGAGTATCTTTCACGGGCGGATTGAAACTCCTGGGTGGATATGTTGCTCTATCAAGTTGAAGAGCGAATGCTCGATTTTCATTCGTTATATTAACTGCTGACAAAAGACCAGTACCCATTACATAAAAACCGTATCCGTGAAGGTGTATTGGATGAGAGAGTCCCAAAGGACCTAGAACATTCCATTAAACATTGCTATACCCGGGAATGTTCAATTTTTGAGAAAACATTTTCATATAACTAAAAAACAAGATTGCAAATGTACCAATATCCGCCCAAATAACTTCAACCATGACATTCAAAGGAATATCAATGGCGTGGGTACAATGGCACACAGGTAAACCGTCACAACGTGCTGGCAAGTTATTCGGGTCTGGGCACAGAGCACTGTCGGGTATATCTTCGCGCTGGCTAATTGGTGGAGCAGGTGCAGGTATGTTGGAGACACCATCTACGATGGCCGCAAGTGATGTCGTTGTATTTGGATCTGTAAAGAAAGTCCGAATTCGGCTACAATTTCATGTCAGTAAGACAAGGCACGAGGAGACGATGCAAACTAGCTTTCCCTTACCCATGAATCTTTGATACCTATTTGGATGAAAAAGATCATTTTTATCATAAAAATGGAAATAAAGTGGCAGATATATTTGAATATCGGGTTTTGAATTCAGAATACGGTCGTCGATTTGTTCAGAACTCTTCAGATCTTTCACACAAACAACGTTGGGAGTAGTGCCATTACAAACGTCGTTGTGTGGATTGAAAATCTTGAAATGAGAATTGAAAGTAATGTCTCTAGTGAACTAAATCGACACATGAAAATGTATAAATCCAATTAGGTCATTCACCACACCACGCGGGAGTCCTTGGCTATACGATGGTCGCGGGCGGGACGGTTTCTCTTGCATGGAACTTTCGTAACGAAGAATTGCATGTTGTTGGACATGAAGGGGTCCGCATTCGTCACCCAGACCACGCAACTGAATCCAATAAGCTCCAACCTGGCGATTTGCGTTAAGAACAAAATCGACACGCTCACCGGGAAATGATGTAATCGTAGTAACTCGATGAGGTTGAACATCAGTTCCATCAAGAGCTATGATAGTGAGGTTGTGATTCTCAATTTGCAACTCAATGGGGCATACCAAACTACAACTATTAATCATCCGAATTCTGTAACGTTCACCCTGTCGAACATTATACACGGCCAATGGCGTTGTTGTATACATTCCAGTTCTTGGATTCTAATCAAGGAAAAATTAGATTAGGCACAACAAAACCCAATGATCACTATATGAGTTGGATTCGTTGGTCTGAAACAAGTGATAGGTATAGATAATTGTATGGGTGAATAGAATCTCACTAGCCACTGTCCACGGCCATTGATAAGAAAATTATCGGGGATGGCGCCGACTCTCCGGAATGTATTACCAGGAACATGATCCAATGAATTGTCATGCAGCCAGTCTTGAATGTACATGTGGTGATCAAAACCATCATGATCGTACAAATCACGATTTGGATCATTTTTGATTGGCAAACGAATGATGAGAGGGCCCTCTATGCCATCTGTTCGGTGAAACCCTGTATGACCATGCCAGAAATATGTACCAGTATGCTGTGCACGCCACTGATATCTGAACTCCGTATTCGGAAGTATAGGACATTGCGTCAGAAAAGATACACCATCATAATGTTGAAAGTCTTTCTGATATATCCCGTGCCAATGAATTGTTATAGCATTCCCGGTTACTTTATTTGTTATATCAACCACCACCATGCCCCAACACACACATTGATCGCTGGTCCTGGAATTTGTCGATTTACTACCAGAAGCCCGGATACATCAGCTCCATCCGCCAAAATGCATTGGCAATCACTTGAAATTGATGTATTTGTAGTTGGTGTGCATGACTGACAGGCTCTGTGTAAAAATCCTGATTATTCAACAATTCTCTGCTCTGTGATGTCGAACTCTAAGGAATAGTTGTGTGATAAACACCTGCCGAAAATGTGGTATAATTCCATTGTCCATACGAAATGGCATGTTTTTGGTGGAGCACCATGTCTACAAGGACGTGCACATTCTTCCGGTGTTGATAACTTTTCCCAGCTGTCTGAATTCGATGATCCTTCTTCACCATCATCATGATCTGTATATTTCATAGTTTTCCATGTCCGTGATGCTTTTGAGTAATATTTATATGAATGAGTCTCACTTCTCGCTGCAAGAAAAGCCATTCAAGATTATGATTAACATGTCGCCAGTTTACAATCACGCTGTGATCGATTCTGGCCCGCTGATGATCATTCATGTGAGTTCTAAGAGATATTTCTATGATGAAACTTCATGTTCCATCACACAATTATTTCTGAAGTCCACTAACAAAGTATTGACTTCTCTTTGTTCTGGCATCAATTCTAATGAGACCTACGATTGTCAAAGTTATTGATTTTATGCATAGCTTCGCGTCATCTAGCAAACCTACATTGATTCGTATTCTCAAAGCTGATCTTTGGATCGCATCTGAATTCACTGTCTTTGACAATGCACTACTGTGGCGTCATATCGTATTGTTTTCTCAGAATATCATTACTACCGTTGTTTATGTCAAAATTTGAACGCACTGTGATACCATTTTTCATGGTTCATTAATTTCAAACTGCCGAATTGAAACGAAGCCGATAAATACAAACTGGGAACTCACAAGAGCTTGAACGCGAGGTCTGCTTTTCACATTGCGCATTCACAATGATGTAAAATATCAATATGATATGAAAAATGAGATTCCAAAGATGACGTGGAACCATTGTTGATGAGTATCACGTACGTTATCGAAACATGAATTCGGCACAAAAAGTTGCTCAAATCCCTCATCGGGAAGCCTTATATATGCAGTCAACGCCGATTTGATAAGCATCGTGTTCGACGAAGCTCAAATAATATACTCATGAATGTTTTTCTGTCTTTCTGTCACAGTTGTTGGAATAACAAATGTCTTCGTTACATTTATAACACCCAACAAATTCATATTTGATGACAATCAACAAAGATCATAGCCTGTCTCACGTTCCTCATGAGTCAAAGAACGTCCGTTTGAGCTCAAGGATAGAGAAATTTGAAATAAAATGAGGATCCATACATTGACGATTATACATTATGCGCTGATGTCTGTAGAAGTTATACATTCAAATAATTTCTTCTCCTGTTTATAATAAAAACGCGATAATATTTTCTCGATGTTTACGATCACGTTCTGGTTATGAAAACAAAGTGAGATGTTCCCAATGGTTATTTTTGATAATGAATATGTGTGCAGTGCAGGTGTTAAAAGATCTGTAATAACATAATCCACACTCCTGAAATAATCACAACCCATACCGCTCATACGGGAGAGTAAGTCATACGTAATATTCATGAACAATAATATTTCGAATAACATTACTCATAAATTGATAAAAAGAAGTTGTTGATAATTTGAGCACGAGAAAATACATGATCCCTTGTTCCTATAAAATGAATTCCATTCGTGGATAAACTAAAGATAATACGTATTGTCTTTCGTCAACTTCGTTACGAAAGTATCCAGATGATAGACTTACGTCAATAATCCAAACACTCATTCGTATTTTCATTTTGTTGCAATTATTCATGAGTGCATTCTTATTCTCCCTAGATTGAGATCAGTGGTTCGACCAACATAGAAAGACCTGAGTCAATAGATGAGAAGAACTTTTGTTTATGATAACTAGACACTGGATAAAGGATTGAACGCATGATTTCCGAACATCAAATACTTATGAAAGCGCTCGTTCATCATCTGCAAGCTTTGTACAGTTAGTCGAACTGTAAATTATCTTCGAGAATAATATACCTTGGCAATATTTATCCTTCATAAAATTGTTCCTTTACGTCATTCATAAATAAAATGAAAGAAAATAAACAAATGTGGGATGGGTATGTGCAGGAATCCTCACATCAGCTGCAATCTTGGGACTATAAGAATTCGACCAGCTGTATGGAACGTGTTTCGATTCATCAATTTTCATGTAGATGATTTTACTTATTGGGAGATTCCCGTGAATCGACTCGCTGTATTATGTGCATAACTCAACCTGAAATATTTCCTGTTTATTGAAGTGGATAATAGAATCGACATGTTCGTAGCTGGCATCTGTATTTCGTTCAATTATCAAAATCTCAATTAGGTAGGTATCCGAATTTTCCTGCGTAATCACCTTATAAATATAGGCATAGTAAGAGTTTTCCTCTTTGACATAAAGGATTCAAGAACATTCTCCGATATAACAATATCTGAACTGTTCGTTAAATTAGTTGAATTAGGACCTTGGAAACAAATGATATACCAGCTGGGGCGGATTACGTTTTTGATTATGCGCGTCATTCCCCATCGAAATCAGGTGAATACACATCGTCAAATAGATAAGATAAACGAGAGCATCTCGAATAACATTGTTCAGCTGAAAAATCGAGCCGACAACTGTAGTATCCTTACAGAACGATTTATTCAGGTTACATGGAATTCGATAAATAAATTTAAAATCAGTACCGTTGAGTGAGAGATCCACAGTTGACCTAATGATTTAATCCAAACATCTCTGGGCAAAAATAGCATAATCATTCCCAATTCTCGTGCGACTTTTGACTAGAATTGATCTGACAAATTAATTCATGGAGTTACCTCCAAGTCTTTAATTTATTGAGTTGATAGTGGAACCTCATCAGATCATTGTGTTGATTGCTTCACAGCAAAAATGGTTCCTCTTCTTTCAGCCAGTCAGTTTTCCACTAAGTTCTCGCTTCACTTCGCAGTTTTGGATTTGAGGATAAAATTTCAGGTTTGAAGTTTCCACATGTCGGGAAGTTGGGAGGTGTAGGTGGAAGATCATAGTCGTTTCCAACATGGAATATTACACTCATGCCGTTATATAGATGCGCAATAAAATGGCAATGGAATAACCACCAACCTGGAATCGTTTTACCGAAAAAAAAATGATATCTTGTCTCGTCTAAATTGTAAACGACAATAGATGGGAGTTTTCGAATTGATCGTAGAAGAACACTCAGAACAAAATGAGGGAACAATATTCTTATAAGAGGATATTATCTGGATGTAGATTTACCTGGATTATCAGCCACGAAACGAACAATCGTATATCCTGCTGATGGTACGGCAAGAGTATCTTTCACAGGTGGACGAGGACTTCTGGGTGGATATACATATCTGTCGCGTTCTAACGCGGAGGCTCTGTTATAGTTTGTTATGTTAACGGCTGATAAAAGTCCTGATCCCATAACATGGTAACCGTATCCATGGAGATGGTATGGATGGGAAAGACCAACAGGACCTAGGCCATTTTGTTCATTATTGCAATAATCGATGTGTTCATATGACAGAATTGATATTTGTGCAACTGGAGCAATGGAAATTTTAATATACCTATATCTGCCACAATGACCTCAACCATAGCATTCAATGGAATATCGATAATATGGGTACAATGACAAATAGCAAAACCGTCACAACGCTCCGGCAAGTTATTTGGATCTGGACAAAGATCATCATCTGGTATATCCTCAAACTGACTGATTGGTGGTGAAGATGGTGGTACATTTGAGACACCATCTACGATAGCCGCAAGTGACAAGTTCGTAGTTGGATCTGCAATACAACCATGGATATAGCTATACTATCAGACATCAAGAAGACCGCAAAGACAATTAGAAGCAGGACAAAATAGAATTATTCACCAACGAATTTCTGATATGTATTCGGTCGGAATAAATCATTCTTATCATAGGTATGAAAATAGAATGGCAAATATATTTGAACATCAGGCTCTGAGTTCAGAATGCGTTCGCTAGGTTGTTCTGCACTTTCCATATCTTTCACGCAAACGACATCCGGTGTGGTGCCATTACATACCTCGTTGTATGGGTTGAAAACCTTAGAGAAGAATCAATGGCAGTGTTTGTGAGAAAATCATGCCACACATCAATTGGTTAAAATTCCAATATGACTCCTTACCACACCCCGTGGAAGTCCTCGATTATACGATGGTCGCTCGTTGCGAGGTTTTCTGCACTTTGAACCTTCGTAACGAAGAATCGCGTGCTGTTGTACGCGGCGTCTTTCACAACTGTCGCTCAAACCACGGATTTGAATCCAATAAGAGCCATCTGATTGATTCGCGTTGAGAATGAAATCAACGCGCTCAGCAGAAAATAATGTAATGGTAGTCACTTGACGAGGTTGAACGTCACAACCATCGATAGCAATTATAGTTAGATCGTGGTTCTCAACCTGCAGTTCGATAGGACATACCAAAGCGCTGCTATCAACCACACGGAATCTGTAACGTTCACCTTGTTGAACGTTGAATACGGTAAATGGAGTTGTTGTATACCTTCCAGTTGCGGGATTCTAAGTGGAAATGGAATACATTAAGCTAAGCAACATCCGTTGATTACTATATGGAAAAAATTTATGCGATTTCAACGTGAGAGAGACGAAAATTTTGAAACGAGTGGATAGTCTCACCAGCCATTGGCCTCGTCCATTAATGAGGAAATTATCTGGATTCTGTCCAAGATGATTGAAAGTAGTTCCAGGGAAGTGATCCAATGAGTTGTCATGTATCCAATCTTGGATAAACATATGATGATCGAAACCGTCATGATCATACAATTCACGACTTGGAACGTCTTCGATTGGCGTACGGATGACTATCAACCCATCCACTCCATCCAGTTTATGGACACCAGAATGAGCATGCCAGAAATGTGTACCAGGATTCTGCGCTCTCCACTGATATCTGAATTCTGTATTGAAAGGTATGGGACATTGTGTGAGGAAAGGTACACCATCATAATGTTGGAAATCTTTCTGATACAGTCCATGCCAATGAATCGATAGACTATTTCCAGTTACTTTATTCGTCACGTCGACAATCACCATGTCACCAATACACACTTGGATTGCTGGTCCTGGGATTTGTCGATTAGCAACAATGATTCCAGATACATCAGCACCATCTGCCAAAATGCATTGGCAATCA